>JAXIVJ010003147.1:87500-97986 GCA_036785665.1 Chirona hameri
CACATAGCCTCACATAGACACACCTACAGGAAACCAAGAGATCTGCACTGTAACAGACATAGCCTCACATAGACACACCTACAGGAACCAGAGATCTGCACTGTGATCACACATAGCCTCACATAGACACACCTACAGGAACCAGATATCTGCACTGTGATCACACATAGCCTCACATAGACACACCTACAGGAACCAGAGATCTGCACTGTGATCAACACATAGCCTCCTAGACACACCTACAGGAACCAGAGATCTGCAACTGGTGCACACCCATAGCCTCACATAGACACACCTACAGGAACCAGAGATCTGCACTGTGATCACACATAGGTCCTCACATAGACACCTACAGGAACCAGATATATGCACTGTGAACACACATGACCTCACATAGACACACCTACAGGAACCAGATATCTGTACTGTTGTGACACACATAGCCTCACATAGACACACTACAGGAACCAGAGATCTGTACTGTGATCACACATAGCCTCACATAGACACACCTACAGGAACCAGAGATCTGCACTGTGAAACACACAGCCTCACATAGACACACCTACAGGAAACCAGAGATCTGCACTGTGAAACACCCATAGCCTCACATAGGCACACCTACAGGAACCAGAGATCTGCACTGTGCACACCCATAGCCTCACATAGGCACACCTACAGGAACCAGAGATCTGCACTGTGATCACACATAGCCTCACATAGACACACCTAAGGAACCAGAGATCTGCACTGTGAACACCCATAGCCTCAATAGACACCACTACAGGAACCAGAGATCTGCACTGTGATCACACATTCTTCACATAGACACACCTACAGGAACCAGAGATCTGCACTGTGATCACCATAGCCTCACATAGACACACCTACAGGAACCAGAGATCTGCAGGTGACACACATAGCCTCACATAGACACACCTACAGGAACAAGAGATCTGTCACTGTGATCACCATAGCTCACATAGACACACCTACAGGAACCAGATATCTGCACTGTGAACACACATAGCCTCACATAGACACACCTACAGGAACCAGAGACGTGTACTGTGAGCACACATAGCCTCACATAGACACACCTACAGAAACCAGAGATCTGCACTGTGAAAACACATAGCCTCACATAGCACACCTATAGGAACCAGAGATCTGCACTGTGATCACACATAGCCTCACATAGACACACCTACAGAAACCAGAGATCTGCACTGTGAGCACACATAGCCTCACATAGACACACCTACAGGAACTAGAGATCTGCACTGTGAACACACTAGCCTCACATAGACACACCTACAGGAACAGAGATCTGCACTGTGAACACCCATAGCCTCACAAGGCACCACCTACAGGAACCAGAGATCTGTACTGTGATCACACATTGCCTCACATAGACACACCTACAGGAACCAGAGATCAGTACTGTGAAGACCCATAGCCTCACATAGACACACCTACAGGAACCAGAGATCTGACTGTGAACCCATAGCCCACATAGGAACACCTACAGGACCCAGAGATCTGTACTGTATCACACATAGCCTCACATGACACACCTACAGGAACCAGAGATCTGTACTGTGAAGACCCATAGCCTCACATAGACACACCTACAGGAACCAGAGATCTGTACTGTGAAGACCATAGCCTCACATAGACACACCTACAGGAGCCAGAGATCTGCACTATGAACACCACATCCTCACATAGACACACCTACAGGAACCAGAGATATGTACTGTGAAGACCCATAGCCTCACATAGACACACCTACAGAGAACCAGAGATCTGTACTGTGATCACACATAGCCTCACATAGACACACCTACAGGAACCAGAGATCTGTACTGTGACAGCCCCATAGCCTCACATAGACACACCTACAGGAAACCAGAGATCTGTACTGTGAAGACCCATAGCCTCACATAGACACACCTACAGGAGCCAGAGATCTGCACTATGAACAACACATCCTTCACATAGACACACCTACAGGAACCAGAGATATGTACTGTGAAGACCCATAGCTCAATAGACACACCTACAGGAACCAGAGATCTGTACTGTGATCACACATAGCCTCACATAGACACACCTACAGGAACCAGAGATCTGTACTGTGAAGACCCATAGCCTCACATAGACACACCTACAGGAACCAGAGATCTGCTCTGTGAACACACAGCCTCACATAGACACACCTACAGGAACCAGAGATCTGTACTGTGACACACATAGCCTCACACAGACACACCTACAGGAACCCAGAGATCTGCACTGTGAACACACATAGCCTCACATAGACACACAACAGGAACCAGAGATCTGCACTGTGAACACCCATGCCTCACATAGGCACACCTACAGGAACCTGAGATCTGCACTGTGCACACCCATAGCCTCACATAGGCCACACCTACAGGAACCAGAGATCGGCACTGTGATCACACATAGCCTCACATAGACACACCTACAGGAACAGAGATCTGCACTGTGAACACCCATAGCCTCACATAGACACACCTACAGGAACCAGAGATCTGCACTGTGATCACCACATAGCCTCACATAGACACACCTAACAGGAACCAGAGATCTGCACTGTGATCACACATAGCCTCACATAGACCACACCTACAGGAACCAGAGATCTGCACTGTGAACACACATAGCCTCACATAGACACACCTACAGAACCAGAGATCTGTACTGTGATCACACATAGCCTCACATAGACACACCTACAGGAACCAGATATCTGCACTGTGAACCACATAGCCTCACATAGACCACACCTACAGGAAACCAGAGATCTGTACTGTGATCACACATAGCCTCACATAGACACACCTACAGAAACCAGAGATCTGCACTGTGAACACACATAGCCTCAATAGACACACCTACAGGAACCAGAATCTGCACTGTGATCACCATAGCCTCACATAGGCACACCTTACAGGAACCAGAGATCTGTACTGTGATCACACATTGCCTCACATAGACACACCTACAGGAACCAGAGATCTGTTACTGTGAGACCCATAGCCTCACACATAGACGCACCTACAGGAACCAGAGATCTGTACTGTGAAGACCCATAGCCTCACATAGACACACCTACAGGAACCAGAGATCTGTACTGTGATCACACATAGCCTCACATAGACACACCTACAGGAACCAGAGATCTGTACTGTGATCAACACAGCCTCACATAGACACACCTACAGGAACCAGAGATCTGTACTGTGAAGACCCATAGCATCACATACACACACCTACAGGAACCAGAGATCTGTACTGTGAAGACCCATACCTCACATAGACACACCTACAGGAGCCAGAGATCTGCACTATGAAAACACATATCCTCACATAGACACACCTACAGGAAGCCCAGAGATCTGTACTGTGAAGACCCATAGCCTCACATAGACACACCTACAGGAACCAGAGATCTGTACTGTGATCACACATAGCCTCACATAGACACACCTACAGGAACCAGAGATCTGTACTGTGAAGACCCATAGCCTCACATAGACACACCTACAGGGAACCAGAGATCTGCACTGTGAACACACATAGCCTCACATAGACACACCTACAGGAACCAGAGATCTGTACTGAGATCACACATAGCTCACATACACACCTACAGGAACCAGAGATCTACACTGTGAACACACATAGCCTCACATAGACACACCTACAGGAACCAGATATCTGCACTGTGAACACACAGCCTCACATAGACACACCTACAGGAACCAGAGATCTGTACTGTGATCACACATAGCCTCACATACACACCTACACAGGAACCAGAGATCTACACTGTGACACACATAGCCTCACATAGACACACCTACAGGAACCAGAGATCTGCAATGTGATCACACAGCTCACATAGGCACACCTACAGGAACCAGAGATCTGTACTGTGATCACACATAGTCCTCACATACACAACCTACAGGAACCAGAGATCTACACTGTGAACACACATAGCCTCACATAGACACACCTACAGGAACAGAGATCTGCACTGTGATCACCACATAGCCTCACATAGGCCACACCTACAGGAACCAGAGATCTGCACTGTGATCACACATAGCCTCACATACACACCTACAGGGAACCAGAGATCTGCACTGTGAACACACATATCCTCACATAGACACACCTACAGAACCAGAGATCTGCTCCTGTGATCACACATAGCCTCACATAGGGACACTCCTACAGGAACCAGGAGATCTGTACTGTGATCACACTAGCCTCACATAGACACACCTACAGGAACCAGAGATCTGCACTGTGAAGACCCATAGCCTCACATAGACACACCTACAGGAACCAGAGATCTGCACTGTGAACACACATATCCCTCACATAGGACACACCTACAGGAACCAGAGATCTGTACTGTGAAGACCCATAGCCTCACATAGACCACACCTACAGGAAACCAGAGATCTGCACTGTGAAGACCCATAGCCTCACATAGACACACCTTCAGGAACCAGAGATCTGCAACTGTGAACACACATATCCTCACATAGGACACAACCTACAGGAACCAGAGATCTGCACTGTGAAGACCCATAGCCTCACATAGACACACCTACAGGAACCAGAGATCTGCACTGTGAAGACCCACAGCCTCTCATAGACACACCTACAGGACCAGAGATCTGCACTGTGACACACATATCCTCACATAGACACACCTACAGGAACCAGAGATCTGCACTGTGAAGACCCATAGCTCACATAGACACACCTACAGGAACCAGAGATCTGCACTGTGATCACACATATCCTTCACATAGACACACCTACAGGAACCAGAGATATGTACTGTGAAGACCCATAGCCTCACATACACACCTACAGGAACCAGAGATCTGTACTGTGAAGACCCATAGCCTCACATAGACACACATACAGGAACCAGAGATATGTGTCTGTGAACACACATAGCCTCAATCGACACACCTACAGGAACCAGAGATCTGCACGTGAAGACCCATATCCTGACATAGACACACCCTACAGGAACCAGAGATATGTACTGAGAAGACCCATGGCCTCACATAGACACACCTACAGGAACCAGATATCTGTACTGTGAACACACATAGCCTCACATAGGACACGCCTACAGGAACCAGATATCTGCACTGTGATCACCACATAGCCTCACATAGACACACCTACAGGAACCAGAGATCTGCACTGTGAACACACATAGGCCTCACATAGACACACCTACAGGAACAGAGATCTGCACTGTGAGACCCATATCCTCACATAGGACAAAACTACAGGAACCAGTATCTGCACTGTGAACACCCATAGCCTCACATAGACAAACCTATAGGAACCAGATATCTGTACTGTTGAACACACATAGCCTCACATAGACATCACCTACAGGAACCAGAGATCTCCACTGTGAACCCACATAGCTCACAAGCACACTACAGGAACCAGAGATCTGCATTGTGAAGACCCTATCCTCACATAGCCACACCAACAGGAGCCAGAAGCTGCACTGTGAAGGACCATAGTTTCCATAGACACCTAAGGAACCAGATATCTGCCTGGAACACACATAGCCTCACATAGACACTCCTACAGGAACCAGAGATCTGCACTGTGCACACACATAATACTCACATAGACACACCTACAGGAGCCAGAGATCTGCACTGTAACAGACATAGCCTCACATAGACACACTACAGGAACCAAGATCTGCACTGTGAACACACTGCCTCATATAGACACTACAGGAACACAGAAATCTGCACTGTGAACACCCATAGCCTCACATAGAAACACCTGACAGGAACCAGAGATCTGCACTGTGAACACACATAGCCTCAATAGACACACCTACAGGAATCAGAATCTGCACTGTGATCACACATAGGCTCACATAGGACACACTACAGGAACCAGAGATCTGCACTGTGAACACACATATCCTCACATAGACACACCTACAGGAACCAGAGATCTGTACTGTGAAGACCATAGCCTTACATTAGACACACCTACAGGAACCATGAGATCTGTACTGTGAAGACCCATAGCCTCTATAGACACACCTACAGGAACCAGAGATCTGCACTGTGAACAACATAGCCTCACATAGAACACCCTACAGGACCAGAGATCTGCACTGTGATCACACATAAGCCTCACATAGGACACACCTACAGAGCCAGAATCTGCACTGTGAACACTTAGACACACCTACAGGATCCAGAGATCTCACTTGATCACCCATAGCCTCACATAGACCACCTACAGGAGCCAGAGGATCTGCACTGTGAACACACATAAGCCTCATATAGTCACACCTACAGGAACCAGAGATCTCACTGGTGGAACACACATTGCCTCACATAGACACACCTACAGGAACCAGAGATCTGCACTGTGTCACCCATAGCCTCACATAGACACACCTACAGGAACCAGAGATCTGCACTGTAAACACCATAGCCTCACATAGACACACCTACAGGATCCAGAGATCTGTACTGTGATCACAATAGCCTCACATAGACACACCTACAGGAACCAGATATCTGCACTGTGAACACAACCTAGCCTCACATAGACCACACCTACAGGAACCAGAGATCTGCACTGTGAACACCCATAGCCTCACTAGACACACCTACAGGAACCAGAGATCTGTACTGTGAAGACCCCTAGCCTCACATAGACACACCTACAGGAACCAGAGATATGTACTGTGAAGACCCATACCACACATAGACACACCTACAGGCAACCAGAGATCTGCACTGTGAAAAACCCATAGCCTCACATAGACACACCTACAGGGACCAGATATCTGACTGTGAACACACAGAGCCTCACATAGACACACCTACAGGAACCAGAGATCTGCACTGTGAACACCAATAGCCTCACATAGACACACCTACAGGAACCAGAGATCTGCACTGTGAACACCCAAGCCTCTACATAGACACACCTACAGAACCAGATATCTGCACTGTGATCACCCATATCCTCACATAGACACACCTACAGGAACCAGATATATGTATGTGAAGACCCATAGCCTCACATAGACACACCTACAGAAACCAGATATCTGCACTGTGATCACCCATAGCCTCACATAGACACACCTACAGGAACCAGATATCTGCACTGTGAGCACCCAATCCTCACATAGACACACCACAGGAACCAGAGAATGTACTGTGAAGGACCCATAGCCTCACATAGATCCACACCTACAGGAACCAGATATCTGCACTGGTGATCACCATATCCTCACATACACACCTACAGGAACCAGAGATCTGCACTGTGAACACACATTAGACCTCACCTGACACACCTACAGGAACCAGAGATCTGCACTGTGAACACCCATACTCACATAGACACACCTACAGGAACCAGAGATCTGCACTGTGAACACCCATAGCCTCACACTAGACACAACCTTACAGGAACCAAGATCTGTACTGTGCTCACTACATAGCCTCACATAGACACACCTACAGGAACAGATATCTGCACTGTGAGCACACCTAGCTCACATAGACACACCTACAAGGAACCAGAGATCTGCACTGTGAACACCCATAGCCTCACATAGACACACCTACAGGAACCAGAGATCTGTACTGTGAAGACCTAGCCCCACATAGGACACACCTACAGAAACCAGAGATATGTACTGTGAAGACCCATAGCCCCCTACATAGACACACCTACAGGAACCAGAGATCTGCACGTGAAAACCCATACCGCTCACATAGACACACATACAGGAACCAGAGATCTGCACTGTGAACACACAGCCTCACATAGACACACCTACAGGAACCCTCACATACACACATCCTCACATACACACCTACAGGAACCAAGATCGCACTGTGAACACCCATAGCCTCCCTAGACACACCTACAGGAACAGAGATCTGTACTGTGCTCACAACATAGCCGCACATAGGCACACCTACAGGAACCAGAGATTCTGCTCTGTGATCACACATAGGCTCACATAAGACACACTACAGGAACCAGAGATCTGCACTGTGAACACCCATAGCCTCACATAGACACACCTACAGGAACCAGAGATCTGCACTGATCCGCTCACACATAGCTTCACATAGACACCACCTACAGGAACCAGAGATCTGCACTGTGATCACACATAGCCTCACATAGACACACCTACAGGAACCAGAGATCTGCACGGTGACACACATAGCCTCACATAGGACACACCTACAGGAACAAGAGATCTGTACTGTGATCACACATAGCACACATAGACACACCTACAGGAACCAGATATCTGCACTGTGAACACACATAGCCTCACATAGGACACCACCTACAGGAACCAGAGATCTGTACTGTGATCACACATAGCCTCACATAGACACACCTACAGAAACCAGAGATCTGCACTGTGAAACACATAGCCTCACATAGACACACCTATCGAACCAGAGATCTGCACTGTGATCACACATAGCCTCACATAGACACACCTACAGAAACTCAGAGATCTGCACTGTGAGCACCATAGCCTCACATAGACACACCTACAGGAGAACTAGAGATCTGCACTGTGACACATAGCCTCACTAGACACACCTACAGGAACCAGAGATCTGCACTGTGAACACCCATAGCCTCCCATAGGCACACCTACTGGGAACCAGAGATCTGTACTGTGATCACACATTGCTCACATAGACCACACTACAGGAACCAGAGATCTGTACTAGGTGAAGACCCATAGCCTCACATAGACACACCTACAGGACCAGAGATCTGTACTGTGAAGACCCATAGCTCACATATGACACACCTACAGGAACCAGAGATCTGTACTGAGATCACACATAGCCTCACATAGGACACACCTACAGGAACAGAGATCGGTAACTGTGAGACCCATAGCCTCACATAGGACACACCTACAGGAAACCAGAGATCTGTACTGTATGAAGACCCATAGGCCTCACATAGACACACCTAAGGTGCCAGAGATCTGCACTATGAACACACATCTCACATAGACACACCTACAGGAACCAGAGAGATTTGTACTGTGAAGACCCCATAGCCTCTCATAGGACACACCTACAGGAACCAGAGATCTGTACTGTGATCACACATAGCCTCACATAGACACACCTACAGAACCAGAGCATCTGTACTGTGAAGACCATAGCCACACATAGACACCTACAGGAACAGAGATCCTGTACTGTGAAGACCATAGCCTCACATAGACACACCTACAAGGAGCCAGAGGATCTGCACTATGAACCAATCCTCACATAGACACACCTCAGGAACCAGAGATATGTACGTGAAGGACCCATAGCCTCACATAGACACACCTACAGGAACCAGAGATCTGTACTGTGATCACACATAGCCTCACATAGACACACCTACAGGAACCAGAGATCTGTACTGTAAGACCCATAGCCACACATAAGGGCACACTTACAGGAACCAGAGATCTGCACTGTGAACACACAGCCTCAAAGACACAACTACAGGACCAGAGATCTGTACTGTGATCACACATAGCCTCACATATACACACCTACAGGAACCAGAGATCTGCACTGTGAACTCACATAGCCTCACATAGACACACCTACAGGAACCAGAGATCTGCACTGTGAACACCCATAGCCTCACATAGGCACACCTACAGGAACCAGAGATCTGCCTTGTGCACACCCATAGCCTCACAAGGCACACCTACAGGAACCAAGATCGGCACTGTGATCACACATAGCCTCCACATAGACACCTCACCTACAGGAACCAGAGATCTGCACTGTGACCACACATAGCCTCACATAGGACACACCTACAGGAACCAGATCTGCACCTGTGATCACACATAGCCTCACATAGACACACCTACAGGAACCAGAGATCTGCACTGTGGAACACATAGCTCATACACACCTAGACCAAACTCTCACACAGGAACCAGAGATCTGCACTGTGAACACACATAGCTCACATAGACACACCTACAGGAACCAGAGGATCTGTACTGTGATCACACATAGCCCACATAGACACACCTACAGGAACCAGATATTGCACTGTGAACACACATAGCCTCACATAGACACACCTACAGGAACCAGAGATCTGTGCTCATGTGATCACACATAGCCTCACATAGCACACCTACAGAACCAGAGATCTGTACTGTGAACACACATTAGCCTCACATAGACACACCTACAGGAACCAGAGATCTGACTGTGATCACACATAGCCTCACATAGGACGCACCTAGACAGAGATCTCCTGCCGTGCTCCACACAACATCGCTGACAAAGACACACATACAGGAACCAGAGATTCTGTCTGTGAAGACCCATATCCTCACATTGAC
>JAXIVJ010003148.1:0-10000 GCA_036785665.1 Chirona hameri
GTATATGCAATTGCGAATTTTGTGTCATGTCGCGAAGCGGCTCGAAATTTTCAAGTTTTTCACTGTGGATAGCTGGATTTCGACTGCTGCAAAGACAATTTTTACAACTGTACGTCCGACCGTTGGGGGGGGGGGGGGGGGCAAATCACAGTTTCAGGACCTTTGGGGAGGGGGCATGGCCCCTTGCCCTCCCTGGATCCGCCCCTGGACACATGATAGGTTACCACACGAAAGATGAATGCAGCTTTATCATATAATGCACACATGGTGTATAGCTTGGTTTGCAGAGGCCGCGGAGGTTTGATGTTTGAGTGTCACGACCACCGCAGCGATAGAAGACTACAGCGTGTGAGAGAATTCGCCGATACAAAAGTGAATACATACAACGGCAACAACTTGACGGAGGCAATAGTTAATGTAGTAGGCAGTATACCAAATTAATTTATCATATACGATAATAATCGTGATGATAATCAAGATGCATGCTGCACCAGAAACAAACAAAAAAACAGCGGTTTGTATAAGCATGCATAAAGTACTGACTCCACGTTCATTTTTGTTTTCGCTTTTAAAATAAAAACGCTAATCTCCCGTGCGGATGACGCTATACAGTTCAATAGCACGGATCAGTTTTTGATGATGAAAAACATCTGAAAACCGAAGAAACTCATTAAAAAGCGAAAAACATCCGTCGTGTATCCAGACCTTAATATCTTCATATCTCAGGTTCATCTTTAACATCTGTATGCTGCACAAAATATTACCAGTATGGCGCCGTAGTTGGCGATGAACGAGCGAGCGCGAAGGAAATGTATGGCGCATTTCAACTCGATCGGGCAAGTAGTTTCTGAGATACAAAAAAGGGTGCGCACGTGCAGAGCCACCTTTGACTTGTGGTAAAGTGGGGGCTGAGAGGTCCCTAACCGCACACCAGAGATATAGCCGTTCCAGAGATATATAATAGGGGTGTGCACGTGCGCACGTGCAAAGCCACCCCACCCCTGACTTGTGGAAAGGCAGCGGCTGAGAGGTCCCTAACCACACACCAAATTTGAATACAATCGGCTCAGCCGTTCCTGAGATACAGCATAGGGGTGTGCACGTGCGCACGTGCAGTGGCACCCACCCCTGACTTGTGGGAAACTGGCGGATGAGAGGTCCCTAACAACACACCAAATTTGAACACAATCGGCTCAGCCGTTCCTGAGATATAGCACAGGGATGTGCACGTGCAGAGTCACCCCACCCCTGAGTTGTGTGAAAGTGGCAGTTGATGGGTCACCAACCACACACGAAATTTGCACACAATCTGCCCAGCCGTTGCGGAGTTATTGCGAGCAAATACTCTTCACCACCCATCATGCGGCACGCGCCACGCGCCGTGGTGCCGTGCCGACCCACATGAGAACCTACCCTGTTTGAGACCAGTGCCGACCCACATGAGTCGGCACTGGTCTCAAACAGGGTAGGTTAGATGGGGCTACTCAGCAAAGAAGTCCGCTTGTCAATCGGACGTGCGGTTGCTGAGATATGAGCTTCTCAAAAGCGTCGCCACGGGCCGGTTCGGGCCTGGCCAGGCCGCTCATTATCATATTTTCCCCACACACCACGGAAGGGCGAGCGAGCGCGCGCGCTCGTAATTGTCTTTGCACCCTGCAGGATGCCAAAAAAACAGCTGGAGATTTGAGTTTATTTTCATGTTGTCAAATATAAAGATATGAAATCCTTCAAGTTTTCTCGGATACATTCAAATCTTCCCTGGAAAACTCGAAAGATTGTATATGTCTTCCATCGTCCTGATTGCCAGTATTTTGTTTTAAAGAAAAGTAGCGCGCATGCAAGGCCTGTTGCATTTATATCATTTTATATCATTTTAGAGTAACTCTATGATTTATTTTACTTTTCATGTAGGTCTGCCCCCCAAACATATATGTGTTTAACGTATTCAGAGCTAAGTTTTAATTTCGAAGTTTATAGAACTCGTGTAATGCTTACAATATTCACAGCAATGACAAGCACTGTAATATGAAACTCGGATGGATTCAACTTTTAAGCTGTTGCAATGCTACTCAGAATCGCAGAGGCCGTGATATTGCCCATGGCCATCGCCCCCGCACTCGCGGCGTCTCTCTTGTGTACATGCTCTGGATGCGTCTGTTGCCATTCGGCAGATCTGCATGCTGATAACGTCCTGGTGATTATTTCGCGTCTGGCTCGTCTGAGTACCGTCTAACGAGTGACGAGCTGCCTCGTAAAACACGCGCTGCGCCGCTGGTGTCCGGCTGTTGTGAACAGTACAGAGCTGTTGTGAACAGTACAGAGCTGGTGTGTGCACCGTGCAGTGACACGTGACAGTCGCCTGCCAGCCGCGCTGAGATGATGTATTGTCATGCCTGGAATGCCGCTGACAATAACCCGACCTGATGTCAACCGTGAGACAAGTGACACTTCGAAGGTCACCTGACGCTCAGGCGTGAGGATGTAGCGTAACTACGCGAAAGTAGGGGTGCACTGTGCAGGTATTTGTTTTAATTTCTGTCTGTCACTTGTTCAAATGTTTGCATAGCCTATAGAATTTATGTTGCCCGAATGCTTAATTGTATCCATAAAGAAACTTGTTGGCAATAACAATTTCCCCATATTTCTTTACATAAACTTTACTCGCTGGTTGCATTTATTGCATAACACACCAGATACCATATTTAGTGACCTATAACAGGCTATTAGCCGTTTTCACGAAGGATTATTTTGCGAAACTTTATATATATATATATATATATATATATATATGCAACATTTATTTCAATGCATGCAATATATGGACTTACCGCATGGCTATTTGAAAACCATCAAGTGGATACTGTCGTGTGTGTGTGTGTGTGGATATAGTCGATGCTGTTTTCGATATGCCCTGTGCTGCCAAACGAATGGAAATTAGCCGCCTCCTCGGCCGTGGATTGACGAGCTTACGGCGCGTCTTCACGGCAGCTGCGTGACATTTTTCTCCACCTCATCTTCGCGGCGCAGCAAAATAAGGTGATTGCACGCCGCCGTTCGGGAGAAATACGGCCCATTGTTGAGAGGTGGGTGTCCTGCGCGGAGACAAATCGAGGACACCCCGGCTGCCTCTGCCCGTCAGTTCACTCCGCCAAGGTCGAAGAGCGCCGATATTGCCAAACCCTGCAGAGTCGCTTCCTTGCTGGCAAAAGGCCAAACAGACAGCTTTGACTCCTGCTGAGTTGCTTATTTTGGTGTCGCGCTTGACGCTGGCGGTTTGATGGGCTGAACACTTTGAAGCGAATGAGGTGATCTGCTCGCTTTAACTTTAATACGCGGATGAGGGTATTTTTCAACAAACTTCAGAGTGACGTTTGTGGATGGATGATCATAATCACCGTGCTTGTTTATCAACAAGGCATGTCTGTTATCTTTATAGGTTCGACGAAGTGATGAAGTGAAACGTTTTTTTTTGTGACTACAGACTGAATACAAAAAAAACGCCTTTGACGAATGACTGGGGCCGGTCGAAGCATTAGTAAGTTGTCAAGGCCAGGTGAAATAACGGCGTTCCAAGCCAGCGCTGTGCTCTGTTTCCCGTGAAGATAGAGGTGTCGGTGGCATTTCCTGATAGTGGGCTGGTATGCAACTATATACAAAGTGTCAAGACTAGAATGATAGCGGGCGCAGTCGGGTCCTGACACCAGACGCCGTCTCCTCCGCCGGGTCCGGCTGGGTGGCCCTGCCCGGCCGCGTCGGTGCCGGAAGACAGGTAATGGGGCACTGCGGCCCTCCACCGGAGCCGAATGGCCGCCGAAACGGGCACTGGTCACGGCTGCACGGTCCGATATAACGATACCGTGCCGCCGGGCTCCTCTGATGACCCGGTCTTCTAATGACCTGGTCACGGCTGCACGGTCCGATATAACGATACCGTGCCGCCGGGCTCCTCTGATGACCCGGTCTTCTAATGACCTGGTCACAGCTGCACGGTCCAATGTAACGATACCGTGCCGCCGGGCTCCTCTGATGACCCGGTCTTCTAATGACCTGGTCACGGCTGCACGGTCCGATATAACGTTACCGTGCCGCCGGGCTCCTCTGATGACCCGGTCTTCTAATGACCTGGTCACGGCTGCACGGTCCGATGTAACGATACCGTGCCGCCGGGCTCCTCTGATGACCCGGTCTTCTAATGACCTGGTCACAGCTGCACGGTCCAATGTAACGATACCGTGCCGCCGGGCTTCTCTGATTACCCAGGTGATGTTGATCGCAGCCCCTGGCGTAAGTACGGCCGAGCAAGGAAACAGGAGGATATCCGCTCTGAACGAACAAAACCTGAAGGCTGCATACTGCAGCGTCTCGGGCATCCTCGGTTAGAAACAGCCTGGCCGCGAATAAATGAAAACTCGATGTGCGAGGCTTTTGGCTTATGGACGTGTAGTGTAATTTGTTAGGTTTAAAGCTTCGGGCAAGCTGAGTTCATTTTCACAGTGCGCGCATAAGTTGATCACGAATATCTGACTGCTGGTGCTTGTTTTAACGATGGTCATTTGACAGCATCACGCGATGTCATACAGAAGAGAACCCTGATAACATCATACTGACGGGCAATCAGGCGAACGCACTCTTTTGAAACGTCTCTTTTAGAGCCAAAGTTACGAGAATATGCTCATAATGTACTCACTGCGACGTTCACAAAGCACCATGTGGTGTAAAACAGTGCTCGTTACGATGGAAATGACCGCGAGGCTACTTGCTTACAATATCCCGTGGTGCATACCACTCTGTAAACTCGGACGAGTCGTCATAAAATAACATGAATGCTTGTAAACCTCGCGATCGGTGATGTAGAGCTGGTAAAACGGATCGTTTGTTTGGAGGTTCAATGAGCTGTTTGCTTAGGAAGCTGCACATGCTTGAGACCATGATGGAGACCAGAGCGGCCGCGGTGTGTCCATGGAATGTGGCCCGTCAGCCTGACCTCCTGTCCGTCAATCAGTGACAGTCGTTTGCCGTTCGATATTGATGAAGGTGCTGTTCGCAGCCTATTTGTTCGCACTGTGTGTTGTAACTCTCCTGCGGCCAGCCTACGTCATCTGTGGCGTGTCTTTCGGTTTTCCTTTTCACATGTGAGTAGTTCTTGCTGAAGCCATTAGTGGCATACCAAAACGTGGCCATTGTCAACACAGCTCATGTCGTTATAACCTCGCCTCAGTGACGGTTCAGAACTTCAGACACCGCGTCTGGGTTCCACAGAAAATGACTGATGATATTTGTAGCAGACGACCATTCCACCTGACCCCACGTTCGCCAGGTCTGGTGCTCTTCAGTGACTTCTGAGGCATAACCAACGAAACATGCGTAATGAGTGTGCTGGTGGCCGACCCTGACGTCTGGCGTGACGTCACCTGTCGGCCCCCCCCCCCACGGTCCCACTGCCCACATGTTACGGCCGACCCTGACGTCTGGCGTGACGTCACCTGTCGGCCCCCCACGGTCCCACAGGTTACGGCCGACCCTGACGTCTGGTGTGACGTCACCTGTCGGCCCCCCCACGGTTCCACAGGTTACGGCCGACCCTGACGTCTGGCGTGACGTCACCTGTCGGCCCCCGCGGTCCCACAGGTTACGGCCGACCCTGACGTCTGGCGTGACGTCACCTGTCGGCCCCCCGCGGTCCCACAGGTTACGGCCGACCCTGACGCCTGGCGTGATGTCACCTGTCGGCCCCCCACGGTCCCACAGGTTACGGCCGACCCTGACGTCTGTCGTGACGTCACCTGTCGGCCCCCGTGGTCCCACAGGTTACGGCCGACCCTGACGTCTGGCGTGATGCACCTGTCGGCCGCCCAAGGTTACGAGAGCAGCGCATGGTAAAGGGCCCTTCACAGAGGCATGTCGAAGCTCTTCGTTCAATCGGTTACGTCCGTTTGAGGTGAAATGTGATGATTCTGACAGGCAAAGCAGTGCGTCAAGATTAACCCGCGCGGCGCTGGGGTCTCCAGCCGAACGCGCGGCGTTGGGGGGGTAAATTTTACCCCCCCCCCCTCGTATCTTCCGAACCAATAACCGCAGCGAGACGCGCAATGCGGCGATCGCAAGCTCTCAACGAGAAGAATCGAATGCATACTCGAAATTCTTAAAATAAGGTCACATGTCAGGTCACGGTCAGGTCAAATGTAAAATGTAAGTATTTGAGTTTTTGGGGCTATACTTTCCATCCAAAGCCTTATATTGCAACTATTATCTCACAAAGTGCTCCAGAGTGTATAATGCATTTCCCGCATAAGTAAAAGTGAAATTGTAAGCAAAGGTCGAGGTCAAGGTCAGGTCACACAAGGTCACAGGTCTACGAAAGCCATGCGACACATGTTGTATGGGTTATTTTACACGTATAATTCGATAGAAGCAACCATTTTCACAGCCTGACACCATATAATCGTCCTCAGGTCAAGGTCAGGTCATAATAAGGTCAAAATTTGAAATTGATTAATCTATATAAACATTGCATGTTTCTAGACTAATTTTATCTTCGAAATACAGTGGTGGCATTCATTTGTCTGCATCTGGTCAGTAAAAGCCAAAAAACGCAATTAAAAAAAATGACGTCATGAGTTACTTGTTCTTAGAGAGCCATAAGTCAGTCAAAAATAAATAAATTGCTTTGAAATTTGGTTTGAACATCGTTCATACTCGGTTCTCTAATATATCTTCCGTTTTTTTAAAATCTTCAAACAAAAAACTTTTGTGGAAATTCTTCCCCAAAAATCAGTTTTTTGCATTTTTTTGGGGTCAAAAACCATTTTTTTTTTAAATCTGAGATAGCCATGTCAAAGACAATGTTATTTACCTTCTTTTGACGCCTTTTATTTGCAATTTGCAGTAACATGCTATTTTCTACGATTTTGCAAACATTTAACGTTTTTTTCACCAAAAATGACATGCATGACGTCACTAAAACGTCATTATCTGCCACAAATTTTCACGAATTTTAAAAAAAATGGCAGAAGACGTAGAATTGATGCACCATAAGCTACCATAAGTTTCACTTTGATATCTGTCATAGTTGTCAAGTTATGGAGAAAATCCGGGAGGGGGGGTAAAATTTACCCCCCCCCCCCAGCGCCGCGCGGGTTAAAGAGCGAACGCCTGTTTGATGCAAGTGGTGTTTCCTAAATATGAACACAAACGTCATCTATATCAATAAAGTCAGACGCTACTCATTGATGCATCGGAAACCTGTCCACTAAATGATGGCACACATTTTAAAGGATATTTGTATGCAGCGAACACTTGCCGAGTCTACACGTGGACACACGTGAATGCGTTTTGTGACTTCTTGGGTGGGTGCAGAATGTGCAATGGTCGCTGGGCAATCATCCATCCTTGTTAGCTGTGCAGGGCCGTGCTGGCCGCTGATTCATGACTCTCTCCGCTGCAGTCGCAGTCTGCTCAGCTTCTGAATATACCGCCATAATTGGGTAGGTTTCAACACGGTTATCGGGAAGGTATCGTACGTTAAAATTACCGGTCATTATTTCATTTGTAACTACTTGCTTAAAGGAACTAGTTCACCTTCAACACTAGTTTTGAACTGAGATAGCAGTTTTGTAGCCCGTGTTGGGAAATCCCTGTCAGCAAGTTTTCCTGACTGAAAAGACTCCAGCCGAATATATTGGATATTTTGGCGAAGGAATGCGGTGCTGGCGAAATAATGTGGTGCTGGATCTAGTACCGGGCAGAGGCTATACCATCAGCCAATCAGTTTGCAGCTGGTGCTAGCAAGCGAACCGCCGGCCGCCGGTTGGCACATCTCTAATGCGAGTCTATCCTTACGTGACTATTTTCGAATCTGATTGACTGAACCATTTTTTTCTTCAAATTCGCGTGACGTTAGGACTCTAACTCAGAGTGTATGCATATAGTTTTGATAAACAATAATAATTGACGGTCTTCTGTCCTGAATCGGCGCGATATAAGGCCATTTTTGACAATATAAATATAAATTGTATTACAAAATATAATCAAATCGTGTTTGGGAGAAAAAAATCAAAGGTGAATTATTTCCTTTAACCCTCGCCCGGGTAGGGCAGAATCACTACGTGTTCGGGTAGGGGTACGACCCCCCCCCCTTAGCGTTTCGCCCCTAATTGAGCTAGAGCTTTGATTCAAAGACGAGCGTGTTGCTTGTAACGAGAGGAAGCCGCTGATATCCGATTTTAAGGTTTTGGGGGTCATTCGTTGACCTCTGATGAGTCTGAGGTCATGTCAATGACCAAAAGATCATACAAATTGTAAATGCATATAAATTCAATTGTATCGAGCTAGAATCATGAATGAGCATATCATAATGCTTAATGGGCGCAAAATTCGTAATCAGCGTCACAAAATGTCCCAAAAACTGCCAAATTCCAAAAAGGTCACGTCAGTTCATCTGAGGTCAGTGACCTCGGTTGACCTGTGGAAGCGCATGACCCCAGTGGATTATATAATTATGTAAAATGGATCCCAAATTTGAAAACAGCGTCACAAAATGTCCTAGAAACCGCCAGAAGCCCAAACAAGTCATCTGAGGTCATCGGAGGTCAATGACTTCGGTTGACCTCTGAAAAGGTCAATCGAGATCACAATCTCAGTGGAAACCACAACTGTCACCTGGAAACATCTTTGAATATGCTCCTGAACAACAAACACTCGGAAACTGCACAAGTTACAAACATCGATACTGCGGGACGCCAGTTGCGCCTGACATGACCTTGAGAAACAGGTCATAGGTCATGGGTCATGTGGGTTAGAAATGTAAAACTGCAGAGCATGTATATTTTTTTTATTCAAAAGTAAGGTACTGAAGGTTTCATTGCAATCGTTTGGAAATTAAGCGAGTTATTTCAGAAAAACCGAGGGGGTTGGCATCCACCCGGCGGGTGAGGGTTAACACTCGCCAGTGCAGGGGGGTTGATGCCACCCCCCTTGGTTTTTCGGGAATAACTCGCGTAAATATCAACCGACTGCGATGAAACTTTCAGTACCCTACTTGTGAACAATTTGACACATATTATGAAATTGTTTAAGTTGTAGGTCACATGTTCAGTGACATTTGACCTGTTTGTCAAGATCATGTCAGGCGCAACTGGCGTCCAGTAGTATTGATCCTTGTAACTTGTGCAGTTTCCTAATGTTTGTTGTTCAGGAAGCATATGCACAGGTGTTTCCAGGTGACAGTTGTGGTTTCCATTGAGATTGTGACCTCGATTGACCTTCTCAGTGGTCAACGGAGGTCACTGACCTCAAATGACCTCATATTACTTTTTTGGCTTCTGGCAGATTCTAGGACATTTGGTGACGCTGATTACAAATATGACATCCATTCTATATAATTATATGTGCCAGTGGGGTCATGCGCCCCAACAGGTCAACCGAGGTCACTGACCTCAAATGACCTGACATGACTTTTTGGAATTTGTCAGTTTCTAAGACATTTTGTGACGCTGATTTCAAATTTGGCACCCATTTAGCATAATGATATGCTCATTCGCGATTCTAGCTCGATTAAATTACATGTATACGCATTTGTAATTTGGTTGAATTTTGGGTCATTGACATGGCCTCAGAGGTCACCTAATGACCTAGGACATTTAACATCGGGTATCAATGGCTTCCTCTCGTGACAAGCAACACGCTCGTTTTTTAATTGAAGCTCAAGCCCAATTAGGGGCGAAACGCTGGGGGGGGGGGGAGGTTGTACCCCCCCCCCCCACCCCCTTGCCAGGTCACGCACTGATCGGACGCTGCACGGACGATGGTTTTAAGGCGCTCCTGCAAATTGCAGGTACAGGCAGATCGAAAACACATGATCGAGGGCTTATCCCTTTTCCGATTATCATGTCTGCTTTTAGGCAATCAGAAAGTCGAAGACTGACAGGAATGCGTTCATAACTAGTTAGGGCTGATTGTGCATGTGACCACATTTTTCCACAAAAATGTAGTTATTACTTGA
>JAXIVJ010003148.1:17500-37500 GCA_036785665.1 Chirona hameri
TATAATCCGCACGTTTAAAAACCATAAAGTAGGTGAAGAAAATGTCAACACAGAGCAGCGCCAGTTTATCAAAGACCTTGCAAAAAACGATAGTGTAATCATTAAAGAGAGTGACAAATGTAAGGGGTTGGTGATTTTGGACAAAGATTCCTACTTGACTAAAGCCCAAACCATGCTAAATGACAGAGACAGTTATGAAAGTATCGAGAAAAACCCAGTCCCTCAAGTTGAAGCTAAAGCTAAAATAAACCTTTTAAATACCACTCGAGGCAAACTTCCTGAAAAAAACTATCAAAGAGCTGACACCAGGGCATAGTAGGACGCCCGTCTTCTACGGATTACCTAAGGACCATAAACCCTCAGTACCCCTCAGACCGGTCATTTCGGCATGTGGTGGCCCTACGGAAAAAAAACATCGTGTCTCTTGGAAAGGATTTTAAAGCAGTTACTGAAATTTGTTCCCACTCACTTATGGGATACCAGAGACTACTTAGAGAAGGTGTCGGGACATGTAGAACAGCACGGGGTACCGGAGGGCAGCATCCTCTTCAGCATCGATGTAGTCAATTTATATGGTAGTATACCAGTAGATGAAGCTGTTGATGCAGTGAGATACAAACTAGAGGACCATGGGGATAGTATTGACACATTTGGACTATCTAAGGAAGACATTTGCAGCCTCCTAGAGCAGAGTCTCAGGGACAACGTCTTCTCATTCAACAATGCCTACTACCGCCAAAAACTGGGACTAGCCATGGGAAACCCCTGCGCACCTCCTCTCGCAATTTTATTCCTAGATCATTTCGAAACAAAAGCATTAGCAGCATCTCCCTTGAAACCAGCTTTCCTGGCTCGTTACATCGACGACTACGCAGGAATATGGACACTTGGACAGCAGGCGCTAGAAGACTTCTTAGACTTCCTGAATAGACAACACCCCAATTTGACATTTACCTTAGAACACAGCGGGGATGGACAAGGAGTCCCCTTCTTAGATACCTTCGTGACGGTAGAAACCTGCGACAACATAACGAAAATAGAAACAGAAATTTATATCAAGCCAACAAACTCGGGCATTATTCTACATTCAACATCAGCTCATCCTAAGGACACAAAACACAATATTATTCGCAACATGTTTCATAGAGCATACAATAACTCATCTAACAAACAAAAGGAGGATAGAAGCATAGACAAAATATGGAACCTACTGTCAGAAAATGGGTACAATGAGGGGATTCTCTGGAGACTGCTAAGAGAAGTTCAGCGATCTAGGATCAGGGCAGGGAGGGGGAGGGGCAAGACAAGAAGTAAGGGGAGGGAGGACCGGCAAAAAGAAAAGGCGGACACAGGGGACGGTTTCCTAACCCTACCATATATAGATGAACAGCTCCTATGGAAAGTAAAACATGTCATTAAAAAGTCAAAATTCCGAGTACGTTTAGCCTGGAAGAACGACAACAAACTGAAAAAATCACTAGTTAAATCTTCTATTTGTAAACCCAGCTGTCCAGGGGGGCGCAGATGCCATCTTTGCAGGTCAGGCTTCAAAGGTGATTGCACCCAAAAAAATGTAGTATATGAGATCCGCTGTAAGCGATGCAGACAACAGGGGAGGGGAGGATCCTATGTGGGGGAATCAATGCGCCCAGTCCGACTACGCTACAACGAACATCGACGCGACGCCATAAACAAAACCGCCAACACCCCTTTTGGAGATCATATCTTAAACGTGCACCATCAAGACGATATTCTTACCGACCCAGATTTTCTAGATTTAAAAATCCTTTACAGAGCCCAGGATCACCCAGATAGAAAGATTGCTGAAAGTATTATGATTAGGGGAGTGACGCCTTCTTTAAATACCCAGGGATCTTCATGGCCAATTATGCGTGCGGTATAGTGCTTACTTTGAAAGAACTGTGTAGAGTTATAGATGTGATTGTGTCGTATGTATATCGGATAGAAAGCATGAGGATAGTATGATTTGTGGTGATGTGTATGAGCTTCAGCTTCAGAGAGTGTAGGGTATGAACTTCAGTTATGATTGCGTTTGCATATGAATGTACATACATTAGGGGGGGGGGATGTGATGTGTTGTATAAAATTGCCTATATTAGAAAGGTGTGCTTATTGCGTCTGTTTGCGTATGATTGTAACTTTACCTAGATGTATGATTAGCTAAGGAGTGCAAAATCGCCGACACGTAGATGGAGGTAGTTGCGAAAAATGTGATCACGAGAATTACCTGAAAATGTTTAAAACTTGGCGACGAATTCGATGTACATATTTTGTATCATTGTCATTCATGTAAATATTGTATTCACTCATATGTAATTTTGACAAAGGCCTGTGGCCGAAATATCAATACAGTCTATCGGTAATTTAACGTTTTGATACATCGAGGTTAAGGTCATCAACCCTAATGGTTTTAATTATATTGTTTTTGTTTATTTTTGTTTCTATATCTATTAAACGATCGCCACTATGGTGATGTTATGTAAAACGGCGCACATAAGACAATACAATTACGGTCACATCATGCAAGATAGAAAGACGAGTTTTGCACCGCACGTTCTTGCCACTGTGAACTTTATTATGTGCAAGTTTCGTAGCTCTAAATTGATATCTTCTTCAAAAAATGGCCATCGGCCATCATCGAAATGGCCATCATCGAAAAACATGATGGCCGTCCAGTTTCTGTTCGGCTGCTGCTATCAGCGTGCACGAGCTGTTTTGTTGAATTGCTATTGGCCGGCGCTAACAATATGCCAGCAGTTTAATCGATAGTTGCAGTGCTTATAGTAGCGGAAGCCCTCTGGAGTCTACCCGATAACTTTTTGCTCCCAAGCAAATTCCTGGAGTCTTTGAATATCTCAGCAACTAGGGTGAATCTGGAGAAATGAAGTATTGGTTCAATTCAGAAAATTGTGTTCTATAGACCAGTGTCAATAACCCAAATAAGCGATGTGAGTAGGCACACTCCCTTTAAGGTCAACAGTTCTCGAGATATAGCCTCGGGCATTTTTGCAAGGTCACGCTGCAGGGTAATCTTTGGAGGCCTGTAGCTCCAAAACCACTGCACATAATGCATCATATAGGCATATCGTCGTGACCGCAATTCACTGGATAACATTTGATCATCTCTGATTTTCAAAATTTTAATTTGGATTTTTGGATGACGTCACATATTTACATTGTTTGTGTTATACCCCTTCCCCGTCAAAAATTTATTTTTTTGTTTGTTTCATATTAAAGGTTCACTATTTATCTCGTGATATGAAGACAAAAAAGCAATGTTCTAAAAATAATGTATTTTATTTTTTGAATACTTCAGTTTTTTGCCAATACAACATTTTAAGGGCATTTGCAGTAGAATATCGCCACTTGCACTGCATTTGGGGGTTTCGGGGGACGTGATCTGGATCCGCGAAAAGACATGATATGGAGTGGGTGATATATATTAACCCTCGTCCGGGTTGGGCAAAATCACTACGTGTTCGGGTAGGAGGGGGGGGGGGGTAGACCCCCCTTAGCGTTTCGCTCGTAATTGAGCTATAGCTTCGATTCAAACACAAGCGTGTTGCTTGTGACGATAAAAAACGCTGATACCCTATTTTAAGGTCTTGGGTCATTATGTGACCTCTGAGGTCATGTCAATGACCCAAAAGTCATCAAAAAATTAATGTGTATAAATTGACTTCAAGCGAGCTAGAATCGTGAATAGGCATATCGTAATGCTTAATGGGTGCCAAATTTGAAATTCAGTGTCACAAAATGTCCTAGAAACCGCCAGAAGCAAAAAAAAGTAATCTGAGGTCATCGGAGGTCAATGACTTCGGTTGACCTCTGAAAAGGTTAAACGAGGTAACAATGTCAGTGGAAACCACAACTGCTACCTGCAAACACCTGTGCATATGCTCCTGAACAACAAACACTCGGAAACTGCACAAGTTACACGCACCGATACTACGGACGCCAGTTGCGCCTGACATGACCTTGAGAAACAGGTCATAGGTCACGGGTCATGTGGGTTAGAAGTTATTTTTTTAGAGTATGTGTCAAATTGTTCAAAAGTAGGTGCTGAAAGTTTCATCGCAATCGGTTGAAAACTACGCGAGTAATTCCCGATAAAACAACGAGAGGGTGGCATCCCCTTTCCCGGGCGAGGGTTAAATACAAAGAGTACAAAACTGTACTGTACTGTACTGTACAGTACAAAAAAATCGGAGCTTTCGGCCATATTGTGACACCCTTCGTCAGCGATTAAGAGGCGTTCGGTAACATGTCATTGCTCGTCTTTAAGACGAGCAGTGACCTGTTACCGAATGCCTCTTAATCGCTGACGAAGGGTGTTACAATATACCCGAAAGGTCCCATTTTAATCTTTTTATTGTGGAGTAAGTCCTCTTTGTATTTAATCTTCATCTGTGATCTCTACGTGCTTTGGGCCCTTCCGGTCTGACGAGGGACTCCTCTGACCTTCCCAGAAGCCCCTCTTGTGTGTCAAGGGCCCATTCAGTCTGTTCAGAGGTCCTTCCGACCTGGCCAGGAACTGGCTGCTTTGTCACCCTGCTCACATGCTCAGGGGACACTTCGACCTGCCCATGGACACCTCCAGTCTTGCTAGGAACTCGCCCAGCATGTTCAAGGGCCCTTCCGACCGGCCCAGGGACCGTTTTGGTCTAGCCAGGAGCCCTTCTGACTTTCCCAGGAGCCCCTCCGATCTGCCCAGCGACTCTTCTGGTCCGACTGCGCTGGCTGCTTTGTCGCCCTGCCCATATGCTCAAGGGGCCCTCCGACCTGCCCTGGGGCTCCTCCGTGCTGGCTAGGGGCCAATTCGGCATGTTCAGGGGTCCTTCTTAACCGCCCAGGGGCCTTTTCGGTCTGGTCAGGGGTTCCTCCGATCTGCATAGAGGCATTTTGAACTTTTCAGGGCCGCTCTGGTCTGTCCAGGGGCCCTCCAGCCTTCTAAGAGGCCCTTCCGACCTGGCAAGGGACTGTGCAGGCTGCTTTGTCGCCTTGCGACATGCTCCGAGGGCCCTCCGACCTGCCTTGGGGCCCCTCCGTGCTTACTAGGGGCCCATTCGGCATGTTAAGGGAACGTCCTGACCTACCTAGGGGCCCTTTCGGTCTGGTCAGGGGCCATCTGACCTGCACATGGGCCCTTTGAACTTTTCAGGGGCCCTCTGGGGTCTGTCCAAAGGCCCTCCAATCTGCTCAGGGGCCATATAACTTGGCAAGGGACTGTGCTGGCTGCTTTGTCGCCCTGCCGACATGCTCAGGGGCCTCTCGATCTGCCCAGGGGCCCCTCTGAGCTGGCTAAGGGCCCATTGGAGGTGTTCAGGGGGCCCTCTGACCCGCTCAGGGGCCCTTTTGGTCTGGCCAGGGGCCCCTCTGACATGCACAGGGCTCTTTTGAACGTCCAAGGGGACCCCTGGTGTTTCAGAGAGGGTCCTCCGGTGTTTCAGGGGGGGGGGGGCATCCTAGGGATCTGCCGATGCCAAAATCGACTTCAGGGCATAATATGACCATATAGACAAAACAAAATCATCAAAATAAAAAATGTGGCGGTGTGAACCCTTGGTCGATCTGTCGTGGAACCCTTGGTCGATCCCCAGGTCAGCCCCGCTGCTGTCTGGGTAGAGGAGGGAGGGACGGGTCAGCCCCGCTGCTGGCTGGGTGTGGGAGGAGGGAGGGACGGGTCAGCCCCGCTGCTGGCTGGGTAGAGGAGGGAGGGACGGGTCATCCCCGCTGCTGGCTGGGTAGAGGAGGGAGGGACAGGTCATCCCCGCTGCTGGCTGAGTGTGGGAGGAGGGAGGGACAGGTCATCCCCGCTGCTGGCTGGGTAGAGGAGGGAGGGACAGGTCAGCCCCGCTGCTGGCTGGGCGTGGGAGGGAGGGACGGGTCAGCCCCGCTGCTGGCTGGGTAGAGGAGGGAGGGACGGGTCATCCCCGCTGCTGGCTGGGTAGAGGAGGGAGGGACAGGTCATCCCCGCTGCTGGCTGAGTGTGGGAGGAGGGAGGGACAGGTCATCCCCGCTGCTGGCTGGGTAGAGGAGGGAGGGACAGGTCAGCCCCGCTGCTGGCTGGGTGTGAGAGGGAGATACGGGTCAGCCCCTCTGCTGGCTGGGTAGAGGAGGGAGGGACGGGTCAGCCCCGCTGCTGGCTGAGTGTGGGAGGAGGGAGGGACAGGTTATCCCCGCTGCTGGCTGAGTGTGGGAGGAGGGAGGGACAGGTCATCCCCGCTGCTGGCTGGGTAGAGGAGGGAGGGACGGGTCATCCCCGCTGCTGGCTGGGTGTGGGAGGAGGGACGGGTCAGCCCCGCTGCTGGCTGGGTAGAGGAGGGAGGGACAGGTCAGCCCCGCTGCTGGCTGGGTAGAGGAGGGAGGGACAGGTCAGCCCCGCTGCTGGCTGAGTGTGGGAGGAGGGAGGGACGGGTCAGCCCCGCTGCTGGCTGGGTAGAGGAGAGAGGGGACAGGTCAGCCCCGCTGCTGGCTGGGTAGAGGAGGGAGGGACAGGTCAGCCCCGCTGCTGGCTGGGTAGAGGAGGGAGGGACAGGTCATCCCCGCTGCTGGCTGGGTAGAGGAGGGAGGGACGGGTCATCCCCGCTGCTGGCTGGGTAGAGGAGGGAGGGACAGGTCATCCCCGCTGCTGGCTGAGTGTGTGAGGAGGAAGGGACAGGTCATCCCCGCTGCTGGCTGAGTGTGGGAGGAGGAAGGGACAGGTCAGCCCCGCTGCTGGCTGAGTGTGGGAGGAGGGAGGGACAGGTCATCCCCGCTGCTGGCTGAGTGTGGGAGGAGGGAGGGACAGGTCATCCCCGCTGCTGGCTGGGTAGAGGAGGGAGGGACAGGTCAGCCCCGCTTCTGGCTGGGTAGAGGAGGGAGGGACGGGTCAGTCCCGCTGCTGGCTGGGTGTGGGAGGGAGATACGGGTCAGCCCCTCTGCTGGCTGGGTAGAGGAGGGAGGGGCGGGTCAGCCCCGCTGCTGGCTGAGTGTGGGAGGAGGGAGGGACAGGTCATCCCCGCTGCTGGCTGAGTGTGGGAGGAGGGAGATACGGGTCAGCCCCGCTGCTGGCTGGGTAGAGGAGGGAGATACGGGTCAGCCCCGCTTCTGGCTGGGTAGAGGAGGAGGGAGGGACGGGTCAGCCCCGCTGCTGGCTGGGTGTGGGAGGAGGGAGGGACAGGTCAGCCCCGCTGCTGGCTGGGTGTGGGAGGAGGGAGGGACGGGTCAGCCCCGCTGCTGGCTGGGTGTGGGAGGAGGGACAGGTCAGCCCCGCTGCTGGCTGGGTAGAGGAGGGAGGGGTGGGTCAGCCCCGCTGCTGGCTGGGTGTGGGAGGAGGGAGGGACGGGTCATCCCCGCTGCTGGCTGGGTAGAGGAGGGAGGGACAGGTCAGCCCCGCTGCTGGCTGGGTGTGGGAGGAGGGAGGGACAGGTCAGCCCCACTGCTGGCTGGGTAGAGGAGGGAGGGACAGGTCAGCCCCGCTGCTGGCTGGGTGTGGGAGGAGGGAGGGACGGGTCATCCCCGCTGCTGGCTGGGTAGAGGAGGGAGGGACAGGTCAGCCCCGCTGCTGGCTGGGTGTGGGAGGAGGGAGGGACAGGTCAGCCCCGCTGCTGGCTGGGTAGAGGAGGGAGGGACAGGTCAGCCCCGCTGCTGGCTGGGTGTGGGAGGAGGGAGGGACGGGTCAGCCCCGCTGCTGGCTGGGTGTGGGAGGAGGGACAGGTCAGCCCCGCTGCTGGCTGGGTAGAGGAGGAGGGAGGGACGGGTCAGCCCCGCTGCTGGCTGGGTGTGGGAGGAGGGACAGGTCAGCCCCGCTGCTGGCTGGGTAGAGGAGGAGGGAGGGACGGGTCAGCCCCGCTGCTGGCTGGGTGTGGGAGGAGGGAGGGACGGGTCATCCCCGCTGCTGGCTGGGTAGAGGAGGGAGGGACAGGTCAGCCCCGCTGCTGGCTGGGTGTGGGAGGAGGGAGGGACAGGTCAGCCCCGCTGCTGGCTGGGTAGAGGAGGGAGGGACAGGTCAGCCTCGCTGCTGGCTGGGTGTGGGAGGAGGGAGGGACGGGTCAGCCCCGCTGCTGGCTGGGTGTGGGAGGAGGGACAGGTCAGCCCCGCTGCTGGCTGGGTAGAGGAGGAGGGAGGGACGGGTCAGCCCCGCTGCTGGCTGGGTGTGGGAGGAGGGAGGGACGGGTCATCCCCGCTGCTGGCTGGGTAGAGGAGGGAGGGACAGGTCAGCCCCGCTGCTGGCTGGGTAGAGGAGGGAGGGACGGGTCAGCGCCGCTGTTGGCTGGGTGTGGGAGGAGGGAGGGACGGGTCATCCCCGCTGCTGGCTGGGTAGAGGAGGGAGGGACAGGTCAGCCCCGCTGCTGGCTGGGTAGAGGAGGGAGGGACGGGTCAGCGCCGCTGTTGGCTGGGTGTGGGAGGAGGGAGGGACGGGTCATCCCCGCTGCTGGCTGGGTAGAGGAGGGAGGGACAGGTCAGCCCCGCTGCTGGCTGGGTGTGGGAGGAGGGAGAGACGGGTCAGCCCCGCTGCTGGCTGGGTGTGTGAGGAGGGACGGGTCCGCTGCTGGCTGGGTGTGGGAGGAGAGACGGGTCAGCCCCGCTGCTGGCTGGGTGTGTGAGGAGGGACGGGTCCGCTGCTGGCTGGGTGTGGGAGGAGAGACGGGTCAGCCCCGCTGCTGGCTGGGTGTGTGAGGAGGGACGGGCCCGCTGCTGACTGGGTGTGTGGAGGGAGGGACGGGTCAGCCCCGCTGCTGGCTGGGTGTGGGGAGGGTGCGGCTCTGCTCTCATCAGATGTGAGCGGTGCAGCACTCATTAGACGGTGGTCCGCTGCGGCGGGCGATAGTTCCGGCTCGCCAGGCACCGCCGCAGCGCCCGCCGGCACCTGTGTGTGCAATGTGTAACTCCCGTGATGTGCCTCTTAGCGCATCGGATTTCAAGAACCGTTTGGTACTACATCCTCATCCAGCTGCGACTGATGAGGTGTGCTTTGATGTATCTCAGCTGTGATCGTGAGCCAATCTTTCCTTATGACTTTTCGTGCACATTAGCAGCTCGTAAAAGGTGTAATGTTCGTACATCGTGCTGGCACATAATTCATCGCAGTCATAACTTGCTGCTGTGGACGGGGGGAGAATTTAGATGGATAGATTACATTGTAAGTGCGAATTCAGCGAATTCCCTTGCGATCGATAATATTTTGGGAGTGTTCACTCGTACATTTCCCAGTTGATATTTTCAGTTTTTCGTTCGTACATTTCCCAGCCCACCAATATCCGTGACGTCGGCACTACGTCACCCATATTTTATTGGTAGATAATTCGCAGCCCACAGGCGTAGAAGTCACGCCTTCACCGAAACAAAACTCGGGCCACGTGCATGCCTACCTTTCCGGCAGACAGCGGGTTCGCTCCTGACGCAGGCGATCAGTCACCACTCAAATATGGCAGCCGCTTCCACTCACCTGGGCTTTGGAAGTCAACAAGTGCGTATAACGAACAATCGCTTAAATATACAACAACATCGAATCCCGGGCCCGTGAACTTGACCTTGTTATAGACTATAGTATTTAGGTACTTGTTATCGGATCGTGGCCAGTGGCGGCGGAAGGTATTTTCGGATGGGGGGGGGGGGGGCAAAGAAACCCAGGGGGCCCCTCAGCTAAAGACCGCCCCCCCACGGCCAAAGCCCCCCCCAAACAAAAAATGTTTTTAAGTGGTATCTCCTCGAATTTAGGCCACTATATTTTGCATGGCCTCTAAATGGTCGCAAAAACGGCGTACAGGCCCATGTTGAAGTCTCAGGCCTTCCGGAGCCCCCTTCAGGCCTACCGAGGGCCCTCCTCAGGCCGACTGAGGGCCTTTTGTCGACCTCAGAGGGCACCTCAAGCTGGCTGGGGCACCTCGAGGCCCTCAGTCAACTTCTTGGAGGGCCCCTCGTACAAATTTATGAGGGGGGAGACAAAATCATATGTTTGTCTCCCCAACTTCTTGAGTGTGTGTGTGTGTGTGGGGGGGGGGGGGGGGGGGGCAGCTGCCCCTCCCCTCCTATCCGCCGCCACTGATGGTGGCTGCGCCTGCCTGAACTCTATGTTGAGCAGCTGTGGCCTGTGGTACTGTGGATCCGTACCTGTACTGTGGATCCGTACCGTACCTGTGGCCTGTGGATCTATCCGTATTTCCATAGGACAGTCGGGCAGTCGGATAGCTCTGTTAGCAACGATCGGTGATCACGCGATCGTGAAGGCACGCATCTTTTCCATTTCACCTGCAGGGTAACTGGCAGGCAGACTCCCTTGTGGGAGTCACACCATGTGTTGCAGACTCCCATGTGGGGAGTCTGGCTTGGCATGGTGTGAGCAACGATGCCTTCCACGCAATTTTAGAGCGAATACAATAACTGACTGCAGCTGGGACCATCACGCGACTTGCTACGACTTATGCTGCGCAAGAAAGTGCCGCCGCTTAACGATAGTGCCGTTACGTCAATGACTGTTCCGGAGTTTGATGGTACAGTGACGCCGACACTGTACCAAATGGTTACTATGGTTACTACCACGCCGCATTCAGGGAGGCTTTAGGAATGTCTAGCACTGTGCGTTCGCTGACTCACCGGAAGTGGCCTCAGCTGGTCCCTGTCTGCGGTTTTGCCTTATGACTGCTTCAGTTGGCTGCAGTATACATTTATCTACGAAGTGAGCGTCTCGTGGTATTTGGTTATTGGTTACACTGGCGCTTCGTTGATTTACAGAGACATCTCGTGCCAATATTACGAACTACATTGTGGCAGATGGCGCGGTGATCGCCGCTGCAATTTTTCCCGGCCCTGAGTCATGCCGTGGCTGCAGGCCTTGCCCTGTCTCGGCAGCTGTTTCATGGCGGCAACACCGCTCCAGCTTTCGAAACGTCAGAGAGTTATGGTGTTTATCTTCACAACTATCGGGAGATATTTCTTCCCTGTCCCCGTTTTGCCCAGGGTCAGTGGCGGTTTTACCGCAGCTCTCTTTCCACACCGGGCTGTAAGTCACCGGTACTTCCATCGCCCCAGCCAAACAAAACAAGCGTATGGCGCACGGGAGCTAAGTCCATTCGTTAGTCCTCAAATTAGTCCATACATTAAGGTGACATTTGGAGCAGGCACGATGTCGACAAAAAATACGTCACAAAGGGAAGAGACGAGCAGAGTCGATGATTGGTGCCAATCGTCAGCAGCCAGGGACGAAGTTTCGGACCTGCGACCGCTCCTACCTGTCTTGTCAGTGTCCGCTACAGGAGAAGACAACCTTACACGAACCGCCGGTAAAATGAATGGGCCGCACATGTCAATAGTAACACACCTTGCAGCAGCGAGCTTGCATTTAATGTCAATCAGATGTAGCAATGGATGCTATCAGCGATTGAACGTCACTGATTTACAGAATATAATGCGTTACATGATATTAAAATGTATTACAATTTATGTAATGCACTACAATACAATATATTGCAATGCAATGTAGTACCGTGCAATATCTACCTTCAAGACTGTGCAATGCAATATAACGCAATATGTAATGCAGTACAGGCACGTAGACAAGGGGGGGGGGGGGGGGGGCGGCGGGGGTGCCCCCCCCCCTGAAGGCCGGGAGGGCCCTTTTCAGTGCGCGCAGCGCGCCGAAAAAGGCCGACGAGACCGCGCGAAGCGCGGTATCATTGGCGAAGTATCATTGGCGAATTTATCATGGTATCATTGGCGAACCACGCGAAGTGTGGTCTTTAGAGAGTTTAGAGCACTTTAGGGCCACTAGGGTCCTCTCTGAAAGACCAGAGGGACTCTTGGACGTTCAAAAGAGCCCTGTGCATGTCAGAGGGGCCCCTGGCCAGACCGAAAGGGCCACTGAGCGGGTCAGAGGGCACCTGAACACGTCGAATGGGCCCCTAGCCAGCACAGACGGGCCCCTGAGCAGGTCGAGAGGCGCCTGAGCATGTCGGCAGGGCGACAAAGCAGCCAGTGCATTCCCTGACCAGGTCTGAAGGGCGTTGCAAAAGTTCGGAGGGGCCCCTATATGATCTGAAGGGACCCTGGGCCTTTCAACAGTAAGAATGCAGTTGTCTAGGGAATACAACTTTTAAAAAAATCGCACCGCTCCGCGGCGCAATGTAACTACAAATTAGATTATATGCGGGTTAGAAAACAAATCGGCCCGTTTCTCGGCGCATTTATGTGTTATGTTGCTACTTTCCTATACAATTGGCCAAACTAGTTCATTTAAACACTTTTTTTTACCGCACTTTTAAAACGCACAATATAATTTTTTAGAGGTCCGCACCATGCGCAATGCGACGCATTGATGAGAAAGCATATTCAGGGAATAAGACTCAAAATTTTCGCGACGCTCCGCGGCGCAATTTGTTTAAGAGTTCCAGGTCTTGAGCTTAAAATATTCAAAGTTGGTATACCTGATTCCAAATTGGTGCCGCTGGTTCAAAAGTTGATATGGCAGTTTGCTAACCCCAGCTCCTAAAAGTTGGTATGGCCCATGCCATACCTGTCATACTGGATTTCCATCCTTGTAACGCGCCTTTTTATCCGTTTTGTTTGGCCCTTTCAATGCTTGGGAAGGGGACCCTTTCAACGCTCGGGAAGGGGCCCTTTCGAGGCGCCTCCCCCTCCTGGACGAAATCCTGGCTACCTGATGCAGTACAAATACAATGCAGCACAATACAGTACAATGCAGTACAATGCAGCACAATGCAGTACAATGCAGTACAATGCAGTACAATGCAGTACAATGCAGTACAATGCAGTACAATGCAGTACAATGCAGACAATACAGTACACCTATAACTACTATAATGCAGATCAGTTAGCAATGCAGTGTAACAAAACAATGCAGTGTAACACACCGTTTTTAAATGATGAAGTAATCGGGAAATGGTATGTGATGCGTTTTTTTATATTCTCATTAAATTTATTTAAACATAAATTGTGAAACTAGCAGGAGATGTCGTGTGTATGTGTGTGTGCGTGTGCGTGTGCATGTGCGTGTGCGTGTGCGTGTGCGTGTGCGTGTGCGTGTGCGTGTGCGTGTGCGTGTGCGTGTGCGTGTGCGTGTGCACGTGCGCGTGCGCGTGCTTATGTGTGTGTGTGTGTGTGTGTGTGTGTGTGTGTGTGTGTGTGTGTGTGTGTGTGTGTGTGTGTGTGTGTGTGTGTGTGTGTGTGTGTGTGTGTGTGTGTGTGTGTGTGTGTGTGTGTGTGTGTGTGTGTGTGTGTGTGTGTGTGTGTGTGTGTGTGTGTGTGTGTGTGTGTGTGTGTGTGTGTGTGTGTGTGTGTGTGTGTGTGTGTGTGTGTGTGTGTGTGTGTGTGTGTGTGTGTGTGTGTGTGTGTGTGTGTGTGTGTGTGTGTGTGTGTGTGTGTGTGTGTGTGTGTGTGTGTGTGTGTGTGTGTGTGTGTGTGTGTGTGTGTGTGTGTGTGTGTGTGTGTGTGTGTGTGTGTGTGTGTGTGTGTGTGTGTGTGTGTGTGTGTGTGTGTGTGTGTGTGTGTGTGTGTGTGTGTGTGTGTGTGTGTGTGTGTGTGTGTGTGTGTGTGTGTGTGTGTGTGTGTGTGTGTGTGTGTGTGTGTGTGTGTGTGTGTGTGTGTGTGTGTGTGTGTGTGTGTGTGTGTGTGTGTGTGTGTGTGTGTGTGTGTGTGTGTGTGTGTGTGTGTGTGTGTGTGTGTGTGTGTGTGTGTGTGTGTGTGTGTGTGTGTGTGTGCGTGCGTGCGTGCGTGCGTGCGTGCGTGCGTGCGTGCGTGCGTGCGTGCGTGCGTGCGTGCGTGCGTGCGTGCGTGCGTGCGTGCGTGCGTGCGTGCGTGCGTGCGTGCGTGCGTGCGTGCGTGCGTGCGTGCGTGCGTGCGTGCGTGCGTGCGTGCGTGCGTGCGTGCGTGCGTGCGTGCGTGCGTGCGTGCGTGCGTGCGTGCGTGCGTGCGTGCGTGCGTGCGTGCGTGCGTGCGTGCGTGCGTGCGTGCGTGCGTGCGTGCGTGCGTGCGTGCGTGCGTGCGTGCGTGCGTGCGTGCGTGCGTGCGTGCGTGCGTGCGTGCGTGCGTGCGTGCGTGCGTGCGTGCGTGCGTGCGTGCGTGCGTGCGTGCGTGCGTGCGTGCGTGCGTGCGTGCGTGCGTGCGTGCGTGCGTGCGTGCGTGCGTGCGTGCGTGCGTGCGTGCGTGCGTGCGTGCGTGCGTGCGTGCGTGCGTGCGTGCGTGCGTGCGTGCGTGCGTGCGTGCGTGCGTGCGTGCGTGCGTGCGTGCGTGCGTGCGTGCGTGCGTGCGTGCGTGCGTGCGTGCGTGCGTGCGTGCGTGCGTGCGTGCGTGCGTGCGTGCGTGCGTGCGTGCGTGCGTGCGTGCGTGCGTGCGTGCGTGCGTGCGTGCGTGCGTGCGTGCGTGCGTGCGTGCGTGCGTGCGTGCGTGCGTGCGTGCGTGCGTGCGTGCGTGCGTGCGTGCGTGCGTGCGTGCGTGCGTGCGTGCGTGCGTGCGTGCGTGCGTGCGTGCGTGCGTGCGTGCGTGCGTGCGTGCGTGCGTGCGTGCGTGCGTGCGTGCGTGCGTGCGTGCGTGCGTGCGTGCGTGCGTGCGGGCGGGCGGGCGGGCGGGCGGGCGGGCGGGCGGGCGGGCGGGCGGGCGGGCGGGCGGGCGGGCGGGCGGGCGGGCGGGCGGGCGGGCGGGCGGGCGGGCGGGCGGGCGGGCGGGCGGGCGGGCGGGCGGGCGGGCGGGCGGGCGGGCGGGCGGGCGGGCGGGCGGGCGGGCGGGCGGGCGGGCGGGCGGGCGGGCGGGCGGGCGGGCGGGCGGGCGGGCGGGCGGGCGGGCGGGCGGGCGGGCGGGCGGGCGGGCGGGCGGGCGGGCGGGCGGGCGGGCGGGCGGGCGGGCGGGCGGGCGGGCGGGCGGGCGGGCGGGCGGGCGGGCGGGCGGGCGGGCGGGCGGGCGGGCGGGCGGGCGGGCGGGCGGGCGGGCGGGCGGGCGGGCGGGCGGGCGGGCGGGCGTGCCTGCCTGCCTGCCTGCCTGCCTGCCTGCCTGCCTGCCTGCCTGCCTGCCTGCCTGCCTGCCTGCCTGCCTGCCTGCCTGCCTGCCTGCCTGCCTGCCTGCCTGCCTGCCTGCCTGCCTGCCTGCCTGCCTGCCTGCCTGCCTGCCTGCCTGCCTGCCTGCCTGCCTGCCTGCCTGCCTGCCTGCCTGCCTGCCTGCCTGCCTGCCTGCCTGCCTGCCTGCCTGCCTGCCTGCCTGCCTGCCTGCCTGCCTGCCTGCCTGCCTGCCTGCCTGCCTGCCTGCCTGCCTGCCTGCCTGCCTGCCTGCCTGCCTGCCTGCCTGCCTGCCTGCCTGCCTGCCTGCCTGCCTGCCTGCCTGCCTGCCTGCTGCCTGCCTGCCTGCCTGCCTGCCTGCCTGCCTGCCTGCCTGCCTGCCTGCCTGCCTGCCTGCCTGCCTGCCTGCCTGCCTGCCTGCCTGCCTGCCTGCCTGCCTGCCTGCCTGCCTGCCTGCCTGCCTGCCTGCCTGCCTGCCTGCCTGCCTGCCTGCCTGCCTGCCTGCCTGCCTGCCTGCCTGCCTGCGTGCGTGCGTGCGTGCGTGCGTGCGTGCGTGCGTGCGTGCGTGCGTGCGTGCGTGCGTGCGTGCGTGCGTGCGTGCGTGCGTGCGTGCGTGCGTGCGTGCGTGCGTGCGTGCGTGCGTGCGTGCGTGCGTGCGTGCGTGCGTGCGTGCGTGCGTGCGTGTGTGTGTGTGTGTGTGTGTGTGTGTGTGTGTGTGTGTGTGTGTGTGTGTGTGTGTGTGTGTGTGTGTGTTAGAGTGATGAGTGCAACTTCTAACGGATGTGTCTCCTTATTTCAGGCCAAATGTGTGTGAATTCAAGGCAGTCGACTTCCAAGATGAAGATGACCCGAAGATCTTCAAGTTCAAACACAGGTCAGTGAAAAACATAAATATTAAAAAACATGTTTATGCTGGCATTACATTCCATTGGTGGGATTGTATCAACAAGGAAATCAAGGAGGCTGATTGCTGAATATGCGAACAGCGCTTAAGTTAACACGCGCCCTGGAAGGGGGGGGGGGCGAAATCCGCCCACCCCTCCGGTTTTTCAAGGATAGCGCAAAAACGGCGGCGCGCAGCGCCGCCGTTTTTTGTATACCTGTTTAGAAACGAACTTCCCGCATTATGTAAAATTCTTGGCCTCAAGTCATCTCAAGTCAGGTCACCAGACCAGGTCACCTGATGACCTCAACTCCAAAACGTTTGCAGTAGTACCACAGCCACAATTTTACGCCGATCGGTTTCAATCTTGCAGAACTTCATAAGGTCATAGATACCAACAATTTGTTTATTTCGGATTTCTAATATCGGTGACCTAAGGTCAGGTCAATTTTGTGACCGCCAACACGGTTTTATCAATAACTATCGACATAATGAAGATAGAGAAGATAAAACGGTACCAATATGTTTGTCTCGTCCAGACACGTCGCCCAATATGCAACATGACCAACTTGGGTCACCACTTGACCTTGACCTGAGGTCAAACTTCTCAGTTGACCTAATCCGGTCACCATGAACATGATTCGAAGCGCCTTGACAAGACACACGCGATGGCGTAAACATTATTGCTTTATCTTTATTAGATAAAAGGTTATTTGGGGAAAACAGTTTTGAAAACAAAATCACCTTTTTGACATTCGATGAACTCTGGAGCCTAAACTATTGACCTGAGCTCAAATCTGACGACACCTATGTCGATTGCATTTTTCAATGACTTTCGATTTCTTTTTTCCGTTTGCTGCTAACTATCATAGTTCCCGAGATATTTGGGAGTGTTCGAACTGAAGTCTTGAGAACTTGAAAATCTGACCCTTGATGACCTCTGGTGACCTCAATATTGACCTGAAAAAAATTAACGAAATACTTTCGAAAGAGCTTGTCTCGAGCTATCTAACGTCGTTTCCCGCTTGTCGCTACGTTGCGTGGTTTTCGAGATCATAGGGGGGGGGGGGGGGGCGAAATCCGCCCCCCCTCCAGGGCGTGTAAATATCAGAGGCCCTCCAGGGCGCGTGTTAATGGCCAGCGCGTCTGTAGCATACCTACCTATACGAAACTTCCAATATGACTTAAATTGAAAATAACATCATATATATATATATATATATATATATATATATATATATATATATATATATATATATATATATATATACGTTCAAATGGTGAAGAAGTGTGTAGTTTTTGTTTGGTGGTATACGCACAGTCCTTTCGGTATTTGATGGTAAACCTTCCGCTCGCCCGTTTTCTTGGGTTATGTAACAGGACAGTTGTTTCGCTATAACTAAATTTGAGCTGAGATGACGCGATCAGGGCATTCACATTTCATGTTCAGTGGCGGTGGATTGTATTTTCGAATGGCAGGGGAGGGGGCAAAGCAATCTCCAGGGCCCCCGTAGCGTCAGGCTGCCCTTAGGACTGAGGGCCCCTTCACCACCTGGACTGAGGGTCCCTCAAACCGACCGAGAACTCCCTCAGGATGACCGAGGACCGACCAAGAGCCCCTCAGGCTGATCGAGGGCACATTCAGGGTCCTCGTTTTTTCGGCCCAAAAATACAAATAAAAACATATTTCCCTGATGGTCCCTCTTACAAACTTTTGAGGGGGGGGGGGGGCAAAACCATATGTTTACCCCCAACTTCTTGAGTTGGGGGCAGCTTCTCCTCTGCCCCCCCCGTCCCCATCTTCCATCGCCTCTGTTTCACAGCCAAAGAGCATAGAGCGTGACTAAATAGCCTGACTACGGTCACGCGTCAGCGGCGGTGCCGAACTGGGACCTGCTGGATGGCAACTCTTGTCGCCGGTCACGGCTGTGCCCGGGTCCAACTCCGTTCGCCGCCCGCTGGGCGGTGGCGGCGGCCGGGGCGGCGCGCGTCACTGATTTGTTGGACATGGCCCTGTGTTTATTCCTACCCGTGTTGCCTAACAGCGGCACCTCCGTACCAGCGCTTAATTATCTTCTAATTGGTCACAGGCTTGCCGCCGGTGTCTGCCGGTTTCGTTGCGTCGGTTATCGACCTGTTTATAAACATTAGTCAGAGCTGTGCGATAGAAAGTGTTGATTACGGTCCATGCCGGCCGCGGCCAGCGCGATAACTCGCGGAAGCAATCTTAACTTGTGCACATAATGTTCGTGCATGCTCATATAGAGCTGACGTTGATGGTCATTAATCACCTCTCAAATTAGCGGCTAGACCTGATTTGGTAGATCACTAATGCCGACCATTACAGTGCTGCACGCTGGAAAAGGCTGGGAATGCCTGAACCCACTCATCACTTAGCTCAATGCTGACTGCCAGTTATTGAACAGCACATCTGATTTAACTCCAAATCACCCCCCCCCCCCCCGACTAGACTCGGGATGTAAGAGGTGCACGGCATCGATGTGGTGCATCTACGCCCCCAAATGTTTCATGTCACTGACCCCGAAAACGCAGTTAGTGTCGTTCTGGTCTGCTGTGCTGGCATCCGGCAGACACGGCGTATGCTCTGGTACAGGAAGATGACCCTGATGACCCTGACCGTGACCCCAATCGTGACCCTGACCCTGGTGACCCTACCCTGACTGTGACCGTGACCCTGGTGACTCCACCCTGACTGTGACCGTGACCCTGGTGACCGTGACCGTGACCGTCCCGTGACCGTGACCGTGACCGTGACCGTGACCGTGACCGTGACCGTGACCCGAATCGTGACCCTGACCCTGGTGACCCTATCCTGACTGTGACCGTGACCCTAGTGACCGTGACCGTGACCGTGACCGTGACACTGGTGACCGTGACCTGACCATGACCGTCCCGTGACCGTCCCGTGACCGTCCCGTGACCGTGACCGTGACCGTGACCCTGATGCCCGTGATGACTGAAGGGGCTGGTGGCGGTGGCCGGCAGGGGACGGCGCGTGACCGTGACCGTGACCGTGACCGTGACCGTGACCGTGACCCGAATCGTGACCCTGACCCTGGTGACCCTACCCTGACTGTGACCGTGACCCTAGTGACCGTGACCGTGACCGTGACACTGGTGACCGTGACCGTGACTGTGACCGTCCCGTGACCGTCCCGTGACCGTGACCGTGACACTGGTGACCGTGACCGTGACCGTGACCGTGACCGTGACCCTGATGACCGTGATGACTGAAGGGGCTGGTGGCGGTGGCCGGCAGGGGACGGCGCGTGACCGTGACGGTGACCGTGACCGTGACCCTGATGACCCTGATGACTGAAGGGGCTGGTGGCGGTGGCCGGCAGGGGACGGCGCGTGACCGTGACGGTGACCGTGACCCTGATGACCCTGATGACTGAAGGGGCTGATGGCGGTGGCCGGCAGGGGACGGCACGTGACCGTGACGGTGACCGTGACCCTGATGACCGTGATGACTGAAGGGGCTGGTGGCGGTGGCCGGCAGGGGACGGCGCGTGACCGTGACGGTGACCGTGACCCTGATGACCCTGATGACTGAAGGGGCTGATGGCGGTGGCCGGCAGGGGACGGCGCGTGACCGTGACCGTGACCGTGACCCTGATGACCGTGATGACTGAAGGGGCTGGTGGCGGTGGCCGGCAGGGGACGGCGCGTGTTCCGGTACCGGAAGCTGTTCCGCCAGCGCCAGAGGACGCTGTACGGCTGCTGTGCCGGCTGGGCCCGCTCACACACCCAGGGCTGCGTCATCGGTGAGTAACGCTATGTAACGTCCGCGGACGTCAATGGCTACAATTGGGTCGTTAGTGTGGTCTGTTGCATCAGCACAGGGTGCGTCCGCGGACCTACATTATACGTTGTAATGAGAAAGCAGTACACGTGAGCACCACGCCGAATTGGTGGTCGTGAAACTACTATTTGGATTTGGATTTGGTTATGCTTTGGATTTAACATTTTGCCAAACAGTATTTAATATGATATGGAGATGGCTAGACGTTAACAGTGGTTTGCTCTCCTGTGGTGTTGCGAGTATCAATGCAAAGAACAAACCATCGAACTGGTTGGCTATCACACAC
>JAXIVJ010003148.1:42500-97974 GCA_036785665.1 Chirona hameri
GACTTTTAGGAAGCTTTAATAGTTTACGGCCCAATTGAGTCGGTATAAATATTGTAACCACAAATCCTCTGTTAGCTACTTTCAACATGACTCGTATACGTTACGGTGAATGATTGTTATATATCGATTGTCTTACCTTGTTGTGCCTTTGTACGAGAGATGACTCAGCAGTGTATGATTTGCAGAGTAAACGGTTATGACAGCGTATGTCAGTATAGTAATGCATCGACAGTGTTTTAGTACGTAAGCGATGAAATGTTCCCACTAGAGGATTTGTTGAAGTGGTTGACTCGTGACAGTGTTCTTGGTTTTTGACGCAAAAACTGTGATGTTTTCATCATTCTCTGATGTTGATTTGTTAATCGAAACGCGTTAGAATTGTTCGGCTTTTCTTTTGATTAAAATAATATATTACTAGTACAAATGATCATTTTGTACAACTTTTTTACATACATGTGTAATACAATAATGCAGACAAATAAATAAAAAGGTCATTACGACCCTCTAGCCAATAACTTTCCAGGATTGGGTATTATTGTGTGTCTTTTGAAGACAACTATTTTGAATAGCGGAATCATATTTGGAACCTTATGTCGCCAAGTAGGTAATTCGCATCACTACGGGTCGGCAAAGCTCGAAGATGCTCAACAGTGTAGCCTTCCTTCCGTTAAAGATGATACTGTTCGCCGGAAATATATGTAAAAGTATCAAGGTGTATTTTTACCGACCATTTGAAGCAAGTTGCTAAATTTAATGACTCGCAAACTGGTGTGGAGAGTTTGCTCGTAACTCGAACTGGTCATCCAACTCCGTCGTTAGGCATGAACTCTAAGCTGCCTGCAGCCCGGCGGCCACCTCCAAAGCCATTATACCTCGGCTGACATATCTGACACTGAGCCTCACCTCGGCTGACACATCTGACACTGAGCCTCACCTCGGCTGACATATCTGACACTGAGCATCACCTCGGCTGACACATCTGACACTAAGCCTCACCTCGGCTGACATATCTGACACTGAGCCTCACCTCGGCTGACACATCTGACACTAAGCCTCACCTCGGCCGACACATCTGACACTAAGCCTCACCTCGGCTGACACATCTGACACTAAGCCTCACCTCGGCTGACACATCTGACACTAAGCCTCACCTCGGCTGACACATCTGACACTAAGCCTCACCTCGGCTGACACATCTGACACTAAGCCTCACCTCGGCTGACACATCTGACACTAAGCTTCACCTCGGCTGACACATCTGACACTAAGCCTCTCCTCGGCTGACACATCTGCCACTGAGCCTCACCTCGGCTGACACATCTGACACTAAGCCTCACCTCGGCTGACACATCTGACACGGAGCCTCACCTCGGCTGACACATCTGACACTAAGCCTCACCTCGGCTGACACATCTGACACTAAGCCTCTCCTCGGCTGACACATCTGCCACTGAGCCTCACCTCGGCTGACACATCTGACACTAAGCCTCACCTCGGCTGACACATCTGACACGGAGCCTCACCTCGGCTGACACATCTGACACGGAGCCTCACCTCGGCCGACACATCTGACACGGAGCCTCACCTCGGCCGACACATCTGACACGGAGCCTCACCTCGGCTGACACATCTGACACTGAGTCTAACCTCGGCTGACACATCTGACACGGAGCCTCACCTCGGCTGACACATCTGACACTGAGCATCACCTCGGCTGACACATCTGACACTGAGCCTCACCTCGGCTGACATATCTGACACTGAGCCTCACCTCGGCTGACACATCTGACACTGAGCCTCACCTCGGCTGACACATCTGACACGGAGCCTCACCTCGGCTGACACATCTGACACGGAGCCTCACCTCGGCTGACACATCTGACACGGAGCCTCACCTCGGCTGACACATCTGACACAGAGCCTCACCTCGGCTGACACATCTGACACGGAGCCTCACCTCGGCCGACACATCTGACAATGAGCCTCACCTCGGCTGACACATCTGACACGGAGCCTCACCTCGGCTGACACATCTGACACGGAGCCTCACCTCGGCTGACACATCTGACACAGAGCCTCACCTCGGCTGACACATCTGACACGGAGCCTCACCTCGGCCGACACATGACACTTAGCCTCACCTCGGCTGACACATCTGACACTGAGCCTCACCTCGGCTGACACATCTGACACTTAGCCTCACCTCGGCTGACACATCTGACACTGAGCATCACCTCGGCTGACACATCTGACACGAAGCCTCACCTCGGCCGACTCATCTGACACGGAGCCTCACCTCGGCCGACTCATCTGACACGGAGCCTCACCTCGGCTGACACATCTGACACTAAGCCTCACCTCGGCTGACACATCTGACACGGAGCCTCACCTCGGCTGACACATCTGCCACTGAGCCTCACCTCGGCTGACACATCTGACACTAAGCCTCACCTCGGCTGACACATCTGACACGGAGCCTCACCTCGGCTGACACATCTGACACTAAGCCTCACCTCGGCTGACACATCTGACACTAAGCCTCTCCTCGGCTGACACATCTGACACTGAGCATCACCTCGGCTGACACATCTGACACTGAGCCTCACCTCGGCTGACATATCTGACACTGAGCCTCACCTCGGCTGACACATCTGACACTGAGCCTCACCTCGGCTGACACATCTGACACGGAGCCTCACCTCGGCTGACACATCTGACACGGAGCCTCACCTCGGCTGACACATCTGACACAGAGCCTCACCTCGGCTGACACATCTGACACGGAGCCTCACCTCGGCCGACACATCTGACAATGAGCCTCACCTCGGCTGACACATCTGACACGGAGCCTCACCTCGGCTGACACATCTGACACGGAGCCTCACCTCGGCTGACACATCTGACACAGAGCCTCACCTCGGCTGACACATCTGACACGGAGCCTCACCTCGGCTGACACATCTGACACGGAGCCTCACCTCAGCCGACACATCTGACACAGAGCCTCACCTCGGCTGACACATCTGACACTGAGCCTCACCTCGGCTGACACATCTGACACGGAGCCTCACCTCGGCTGACACATCTGACACAGAGCCTCACCTCGGCTGACACATCTGACACGGAGCCTCACCTCGGCCGACACATGACACTTAGCCTCACCTCGGCTGACACATCTGACACTGAGCCTCACCTCGGCTGACACATCTGACACTTAACCTCACCTCGGCTGACACACTGACACTGAGCATCACCTCGGCTGACACATCTGACACGAAGCCTCACCTCGGCCGACTCATCTGACACGGAGCCTCACCTCGGCCGACTCATCTGACACGGAGCCTCACCTCGGCTGACACATCTGACACTAAGCCTCACCTCGGCTGACACATCTGACACGGAGCCTCACCTCGGCCGACTCATCTGACACGGAGCCTCACCTCGGCCGACTCATCTGACACGGAGCCTCACCTCGGCCGACACATCTCACTACCCCGGCCCGGCAGGGTCACAGGCGGAAGAAAATCAAACGAAACTGGCTATTCAACGGAGGGAATGTTTAATTTCATGGTACATACAACAAGACATAGAAGGTGTATTTTTTTTCTCTCTCAAGATCGCCGACGTGATGACCCATTGATGGACGAAGTCAAAGTTTAAAACAACAAACAATATCTAAAGCTACCGTGCCTAAAGTATTTTCTTTCATTAAATTGCTACCTTCGGTATACTGTTTATCTTGGCATAAATCCATACAATTTCGGAACTGTGGATGAGGCTTCGTCGATTTTTTTTAATCTCTTGTTGGACGCCCCGGAACGAGCGGGACGTGACACCCATGACTGCCATGCAAGGTACGCGCCACGCCTAGAGTGGTCCATATATTTTGTCGGACTGGTCCGTATTAGGACAAGAAGTACGGCGGATGAAGTGTTGATCAGAGAGCGAGAGCGAGAGTGTGAGAGAACGAGAGAGCGAGAGAGCGAGAGAGCGAGAGAGCGAGAGAGCGAGAGAGCGAGAGAGCGAGAGAGCGAGAGAGCGAGAGTAGAGAGTAGAGAGTAGAGAGTAGAGAGTAGAGAGTAGAGAGTAGATAGTAGAGAGTAGAGAGTAGAGAGTAGAGAGTAGAGAGTAGAGAGTAGAGAGTAGAGAGTAGAGAGTAGAGAGTAGAGAGTAGAGAGTAGAGAGTAGAGAGTAGAGAGTAGAGAGTAGAGAGTAGAGAGTAGAGAGTAGAGAGTAGAGAGTAGAGAGTAGAGAGTAGAGAGTAGAGAGTAGAGAGTAGAGAGTAGAGAGTAGAGAGTAGAGAGTAGAGAGTAGAGAGTAGAGAGTAGATAGTAGAGAGTAGAGAGTAGAGAGTAGAGAGTAGAGAGTAGAGTGTAGAGAGTAGAGAGTAGAGAGTAGAGAGTAAAGAGTAGAGAGTAGAGAGTAGAGAGTAGAGAGTAGAGAGTAGAGAGTAGAGAGTAGAGAGTAGAGAGTAGAGAGTAGAGAGTAGAGAGTAGAGAGTAGAGAGTAGAGAGTAGAGAGTAGAGAGTAGAGAGTAGAGAGTAGAGAGTAGAGAGTAGAGAGTAGAGAGTAGAGAGTAGAGAGTAGAGAGTAGAGAGTAGAGAGTAGAGAGTAGAGAGTAGAGAGTAGAGAGTGGAGAATAGAGAGTAGAGAGTAGAGAGTAGAGAGTAGAGAGTAGAAGAGAGTAGAAGAGAGTAGAGAGTAGAGAGTAGAGAGTAGAGAGTAGAGAGTAGAGAGTAGAAAGTAGAAAGTAGAAAGTAGAGAGTAGAGAGTAGAGAGTAGAGAGTAGAGAGTAGAGAGTAGAGAGTAGAGAGTAGAGAGTAGAGAGTAGAGAGTAGAGAGTAGAGAGTAGAGAGTAGAGAGTAGAGAGTAGAGAGCAGAGAGCAGAGAGTAGAGAGTAGAGAGTAGAGAGTAGAGAGTAGAGAGTAGAGAGTAGAGAGTAGAGAGTAGAGAGTAGAGAGTAGAGAGTAGAGAGTAGAGAGTAGATATTAGAGAGTAGAGAATAGAGAGTAGAGAGTGGAGAGTAGAGAGTAGAGAGTAGAGAGTAGAGAGTAGAGAGTAGAGAGTAGAGAGTGGAGAATAGAGAGTAGAGAGTAGAGAGTAGAGAGTAGAAGAGAGTAGAAGAGAGTAGAAGAGAGTAGAAGAGAGTAGAGAGTAGAGAGTAGAGAGTAGAGAGTAGAGAGTAGAGAGTAGAGAGTAGAGAGTAGAGAGTAGAAAGTAGAAAGTAGAAAGTAGAGAGTAGAGAGTAGAGAGTAGAGAGTAGAGAGTAGAGAGTAGAGAGTAGAGAGTAGAGAGTAGAGAGTAGAGAGTAGAGAGTAGAGAGTAGAGAGTAGAGAGTAGAGAGTAGAGAGTAGAGAGTAGAGAGTAGAGAGTAGAGAGTAGAGAGTAGAGAGTAGAGAGTAGAGAGTAGAGAGTAGAGAGTAGAGAGTAGAGAGTAGAGAGTAGAGAGTAGAGAGTAGAGAGTAGAGAGTAGAGAGTAGAGAGTAGAGAGTAGAGAGTAGAGAGTAGAGAGTAGAGAGTAGAGAGTAGAGAGTAGAGAGTAGAGAGTAGAGAGTAGAGAGTGGAGAATAGAGAGTAGAGAGTAGAGAGTAGAGAGTAGAAGAGAGTAGAAGAGAGTAGAGAGTAGAGAGTAGAGAGTAGAGAGTAGAGAGTAGAGAGTAGAAAGTAGAGAGTAGAGAGTAGAGAGTAGAGAGTAGAGAGTAGAGAGTAGAGAGTAGAGAGTAGAGAGTAGAGAGTAGAGAGTAGAGAGTAGAGAGTAGAGAGTAGAGAGTAGAGAGTAGAGAGTAGAGAGTAGAGAGTAGAGAGTAGAGAGTAGAGAGTAGAGAGTAGAGAGTAGAGAGTAGAGAGTAGAGAGTAGAGAGTAGAGAGTAGAGAGTAGAGAGTAGAGAGTAGAGAGTAGAGAGTAGAGAGTAGAGAGTCGAGAGTCGAGAGTCGAGAGTAGAGAGTAGAGAGTAGAGAGTAGAGAGTAGAGAGTAGAGAGTAGAGAGTAGAGAGTAGAGAGTAGAGAGTAGAGAGTAGAGAGTAGAGAGTAGAGAGTAGAGAGTAGAGAGTAGAGAGTAGAGAGTAGAGAGTAGAGAGTAGAGAGTAGAGAGTAGAGAGTAGAGAGTAGAGAGTAGAGAGTAGAGAGTAGAGAGTAGAGAGTAGAGAGTAGAGAGTAGAGAGTAGAGAGTAGAGAGTAGAGAGTAGAGAGTAGAGAGTAGAGAGTAGAGAGTAGAGAGTAGAGAGTAGAGAGTAGAGAGTAGAGAGTAGAGAGTAGAGAGTAGAGAGTAGAGAGTAGAGAGTAGAGAGTAGAGAGCCCCGCGCTGGCTGCCGGGCGAAATGCCAACGGCACGCCCACGTGCAAAGACGCGAGGCGAGGCTTGAGATTCTCTGCACGTGTAGGGCGTACCGAAGCCTTTGGCTCTATGTGTACCGTACTCTGTGTAGGCACTGCGTTTGTGTGTGTTGAGTCATGAAGTATATATGTTAGGCTCATATCGGGAGCTAACTCCACCGGAAGTTGGTCTGTAATGGCATTAATGAGGTCGTTGTGAGCGCGTGATGAGGTAAAGAGCTGTGCCAATGACATCGTGTCGGAAATCGAAACCGCGGGGCGACGCTTTCGCACATACTGTATGCAACAATAACGAACAAAGAATGGCACAATTACGAACAATGACCCTCACTCTTCATGATGCATAAGAATTAGGAATCAAAGGACGATGATGCATGATTCATGATCCGAGGACTTATAATCACAGCACTAAAATTCCGTGCGGGTTTGGATACATACATGCAATTACAGCAAATCTTTTGTATAGTTAAATAAAACAATACCGGGTTTTGATCCCATTATCGTACCAGCAGTTTGCGAAACTCAGCATAACAACCACTTGCTATTGCTCATAACGGTACAGAACTGTCGCACATTTGTTTCGTTCGGCTCAGTTTTACGCCAGACTACCGTGCGTTATCTTCGTTATCTACACATATGGCTCCCCATTCATCTCGCTCACACATGTTGTATAAACTGCGGGGAAGTCCGTTCACTGCTCACAGCTGCCGCCCCGCAGTGCCCTGATACAGGCCGATCGCCTCTGTGCCGCCGTGATCGGGCCGTCACTTTGCTCGCTAATCCGGCCGCGCCCCTGGATTGCGGGCGACCGGTCGGCATGCAGGTGACCTCACGGATCGGGGAGCTCGGACTCCGCTCCGGACGGATCCGGCCGGAGACAGATGCGCCTCGGCCGACACCGCAGCTGTTTGTTTTGATGCCAAACAGCCTGCCCGCCGAGCCGACCTGGCCCGTCAGAGTCAGTTAGCTGGCTGTTTGTATTTGTTCGGCCCTGGGGAGCGCGTATTGATACAGGGGCTATCCACAAATGGAGAAAAATTGAACACAACTTGCTTCACGGTTATGCAAAGTATTTAGTTCGCCCTTTGAAGAACAGTGCAAAATGCAGTCGCGTACCGAAATGTTCCGAGCACCGCATATCTGACGGCTTCAAGAGATTTCGTCCTCCAGCTTCAGGAGTTCTTCTAGAATTCACGATTTTCCACAATCGTGTTGTAAGCCGTCGTCGATTTTTCCTACCGGCGCGGTGGCTGACTGTTGCCACCTGGTTTTGACGGCCGATTTCTCAGTCCGTGACCTAGCTGAGCTGACATGTGGGCATGCCACCAGCTGTGCATTCCTTCATCACGATATTCGCTCGCTTCCTTGCCTCAGTGATAATACGCCGTCATTTACTGCCAATAATCACAGTGAACTGTGTATTGATTCCCATCGAGATTCAGAGCAGATTCTGGGAAGAACATTTATTGATCTGTCAAGTCACCAGGTACATCAATAAATACCGAAGCGCGAATAGGTACAGCTAGCTCATTCAGCACCCTCTCCTCTCGTTGCATTGCCCACTCTCTCCTCTCGTCTCATTGCCCACTCTCTCCTCTCGTTGCATTGCCCACTTTCTCCTTTCGTTGCATTGCCCACTCTCTCCTCTCGTCTCATTGCCCACTCTCTCCTCTCGTTGCATTGCCCACCCTCTCCTCTCGTTGCATTGCCCACTCTCTCCTCTCGCCTCATTGCCCACTCTCTCCTCTCGTCTCATTGCCCACCCTCTCCTCTCGTTGCATTGCCCACTCTCTCCTCTCGTCTCATTGCCCACCCTCTCCTCTCGTTGCATTGCCCACTCTCTCCTCTCGTCTCATTGCCCACTCTCTCCTCTCGTTGCATTGCCCACCCTCTCCTCTCGTTGCATTGCCCACTCTCTCCTCTCGTCTCATTGCCCACTCTCTCCTCTCGTCTTATTGCCCACTCTCTCCTCTCGTCTCATTGCCCACTCTCTCCTCTCGTCTCATTGCCCACTCTCTCCTCTCGTCTCATTGCCCACTCTCTCCTCTCGTTGCATTGCCCACCCTCTCCTCTCGTTGCATTGCCCACTCTCTCCTCTCGTCTCATTGCCCACCCTCTCCTCTCGTTGCATTGTCCACTCTCTCCTCTCGTCTCATTGCCCACTCTCTCCTCTCGTTGCATTGCCCACCCTCTCCTCTCGTTGCATTGCCCACTCTCTCCTCTCGTCTCATTGCCCACTCTCTCCTCTCGTCTCATTGCCCACTCTCTCCTCTCGTATCATTGCCCACTCTCTCCTCTCGTCTCATTGCCCACTCTCTCCTCTCGTCTCATTGCCCGCCCTCTCCTCTCGTTGCATTGTCCACTCTCTCCTCTCGTCTCATTGCCCACTCTCTCCTCTCGTCTCATTGCCCACTCTCTCCTCTCGTCTCATTGCCCACTCTCTCCTCTCGTCTCATTGCCCACTCTCTCCTCTCGTCTCATTGCCCACTCTCTCCTCTCGTCTCATTGCCCACCCTCTCCTCTCGTCTCATTGCCCACTCTCTACTCTCGTCTCATTGCCCACCCTCTCCTCTCGTCTCATTGCCCACCCTCTCCTCTCGTCTCATTGCCCACTCTCTCCTCTCGTCTCATTGCCCACTCTCTCCTCTCGTCTCATTGCCCACTCTCTCCTCTCGTCTCATTGCCCACTCTCTCCTCTCGTCTCATTGCCCACCCTCTCCTCTCGTCTCATTGCCCACCCTCTCCTCTCGTTGCATTGCCCACTCTCTCCTCTCGTCTCATTGCCCACTCTCTCCTCTCGTCTCATTGCCCACTCTCTCCTCTCGTCTCATTGCCCACTCTCTCCTCTCGTCTCATTGCCCACCCTCTCCTCTCGTCTCATTGCCCACCCTCTCCTCTCGTCTCATTGCCCACTCTCTCCTCTCGTCTCATTGCCCACTCTCTCCTCTCGTCTCATTGCCCACTCTCTCCTCTCGTCTCATTGCCCACCCTCTCCTCTCGTCTCATTGCCCACTCTCTCCTCTCGTCTCATTGCCCACTCTCTCCTCTCGTCTCATTGCCCACCCTCTCATCTCGTCTCATTGCCCACTCTCTCCTCTCGTCTCATTGCCCACTCTCTCCTCTCGTCTCATTGCCCACTCTCTCCTCTCGTCTCATTGCCCACTCTCTCCTCTCGTCTCATTGCCCACTCTCTCCTCTCGTCTCATTACCCACTCTCTCCTCTCGTCTCATTGCCCACCCTCTCCTCTCGTTGCATTGCCCACCCTCTCCTCTCGTTGCATTGCCCACTCTCTCCTCTCGTCTCATTGCCCACTCTCTCCTCTTGTCTCATTGCCCACTCTCTCCTCTCGTCTCATTGCCCACTCTCTCCTCTCGTCTCATTGCCCACTCTCTCATCTCGTCTCATTGCCCACTCTCTTCTCTCGTCTCATTGCCCACTCTCTCCTCTCGTTGCATTACCCACTCTCTCCTCTCGTCTCATTGCCCACTCTCTCCTCTCGTCTCATTGTCCACTCTCTCCTCTCGTCTCATTGCCCACTCTCTCCTCTCGTTGCATTGCCCACTCTCTCCTCTCGTTGCATTGCCCACTCTCTCCTCTCGTCTCATTGCCCACTCTCTCCTCTCGGCTCATTGCCCACTCTCTCCTCTCGTCTCATTGCCCACTCTCTCCTCTCGTCTCATTGCCCACTCTCTCCTCTCGTCTCATTGCCCACTCTCTTCTCTCGTCTCATTGCCCACTCTCTCCTCTCGTTGCATTGCCCACTCTCTCCTCTCGTCTCATTGCCCACCCTCTCCTCTCGTCTCATTGCCCACTCTCTCCTCTCGTCTCATTGCCCACTCTCTCCTCTCGTTGCATTGCCCACTCTCTCCTCTCGTCTCATTGCCCACTCTCTCCTCTCGTTGCATTGCCCACCCTCTCCTCTCGTTGCATTGTCCACTCTCTCCTCTCGTCTCATTGCCCACCCTTTCATCTCGTTGCATTGCCCACCCTCTCCTCTCGTCTCATTGCCCACTCTCTCCTCTCGTCTCATTGCCCACTCTCTCCTCTCGTTGCATTGCCCACCCTCTCCTCTCGTTGCATTGCCCACTCTCTCCTCTCGTCTCATTGCCCACTCTCTCCTCTCGTCTCATTGCCCACTCTCTCCTCTCGTCTCATTGCCCACTCTCTCCTCTCGTCTCATTGCCCACCCTCTCCTCTCGTCTCATTGCCCACTCTCTCCTCTCGTCTCATTGCCCACCCTCTCCTCTCGTCTCATTGCCCACTCTCTCCTCTCGTCTCATTGCCCACTCTCTCCTCTCGTTGCATTGCCCACTCTCTCCTCTCGTCTCATTGCCCACTCTCTCCTCTCGTCTCATTGCCCACCCTCTCCTCTCGTCTCATTGCCCACCCTCTCCTCTCGTTGCATTGCCCACTCTCTCCTCTCGTCTCATTGCCCACTCTCTCCTCTCGTTGCATTGCCCACTCTCTCCTCTCGTCTCATTGCCCACTCTCTCCTCTTGTCTCATTGCCCACTCTCTCCTCTCGTCTCATTGCCCACTCTCTCCTCTCGTCTCATTGCCCACCCTCTCCTCTCGTCTCATTGCCCACTCTCTCCTCTCGTTGCATTGCCCACTCTCTCCTCTCGTCTCATTGCCCACTCTCTCCTCTCGTCTCATTGCCCACTCTCTCCTCTCGTCTCATTGCCCACTCTCTCCTCTCGTCTCATTGCCCACTCTCTCCTCTCGTTGCATTGCCCACTCTCTCCTCTCGTCTCATTGCCCACTCTCTCCTCTCGTCTCATTGCCTTGCAAATATGTAGGTAAGCGTTTCGTAAGCATTCCATCTAAGAATGAAACTGTAAATTGTACTATTGCAGTAAACTGTATTACACAGTTCCCAAACTAAGAACATATGTGTACATTTTCTTATCATAAAATACGTAGTGTCAGTTTCCTGTATACCTACAGGCTAGAGCGCAAATTGCCATTAAAACGTCTGTGATTTATACCTACAGTATATACCTACCTGACTAGGCTGCGTCCCACGGAAACACCGCCCCAACTCAGTGGAGCAGCCATTTCACGGCCACCCACTGTTTGCTATACCCAGCCGGTCAGACAATGAAGACGCCGCAGCAGTCGGCGCCGCCGTCAGACCGCCCCGGGGGTCGCGGCCACTAAATCGCGGCGGCGGCGTGTCTGAGCGTCCATGTCGGCGGTCGGCCAGACGGCGATAAATCGCCTACTGACCGCTGCCTCGGCACACGTGCCCCTCATAAACAGCGCACGGCCGTGCTGAGACCGGCTGCCGGCGCCCCCCCCCCCCTCGGTCGGCCCCTGCTGTCAGCAGGCCACAGACGGCGCCTCAGTCGGACCACTCTCCCAGCAGCGGGCCGGGGTGGTCAGAGCTACAAAGGTAGCTCTGCTGGCCCATCTGTATACTGGACAGTGGACATGACCGCTGTGAGGCCAGTCTGGTCGTCCCCGGGATCTCGGGTGGCGTCGTCAGTGAGCGGCCAGTCTGTCGTCCCCGGAATCTCGGGTGGCGTCGTCAGTGAGCGGCCAGTCTGGTCGTCCCCGGGATCTCGGGTGACGTCGTCAGTGAGCGGCAAGCCTGGTCGTCCCCGGAATCTCGGGTGACGCCGTCAGTGAGCGGCCGTCGTCCCCGGGATATCGGGTGGTGTCGTCATTGAGCGGCCAGTCTGGTCGTCCCGGGCTCTCGGGTGGTCGTCCCCGGGATCTCGGGTGGTCGTCCCGGGATCTCGGGTGGTTGGTGACGCGCGTGGCCAGTGACCGGCTGGCGACTCGATGGGAGCGTATGGTTCGGGCATCACCCTCGGGTCGGGTCACGGCCTGACAGGTGATTGGTGGTGAGTTGCTGACGGGGAGTCGCTCGCCGCTCACAGGCCGTGATAGAGCCAACTGCTGAGCGCTGTCGGCTAAGACGGGCTCCAGGAACACAACTCAGTGTGCTAATTTGATATATATTTTTTGCGTAGTGAAAAATAAAACAATATGATCCAACATGTGCTTAAAGTTCACCTTCACCTTCACCTTTTTCACCTTCAACATGGGGTTTTGAACTGAGACAGCAGATTCGTAGAGCAGATCGAAAAACGGCTTGTGGTGAAATAATTACCTCTCTACGCTAAGTAATTTTGACACAGGACTAGGAACGTGGTAGTAGATCGGGGAACGAAACAGCTTATTCTAAAAGGGGCCCTTTTAGAGGACGCTGTTCGGATGTTTCGTGCACCGATCGGGGCACGAAACTTGAAACGCTTCGACGGATATCAATCTATCGTCCAAACAAATGCCATATTCGTTTTTTTCAGCTCGAAATACCCCGTATGGCCAAATTTCAAGGCAACTTTCAAGGTGACTTTAATCTCTTTAAGAACCATAAAAGCGACTAAAAATTTACTTTTTGGTACACGACTTATGGTTGTGTCTGGTATTCATGAAGGATCGCCTACTAATATATGACGCCTATATACCTATGCCTCCATTCTGGTCGTAGAATAGCAGAGAAAGTCAACGAAATCGTTTGAACGTCAGGAGTCTGTTTAGCCTTCCCAGAAAACAACCATCAAAACATCCTGGGGACATGGTGTTTGAGCCGGGACGAAGTAAATATCTCTAGTCATATTCCGTAATGCAAGCGTGGCATAATATTTAGAAAGGTGATTCACAAATCCTGACAGTTGATGTCACGTTTGATTAAATTGATGTGTTGATTTCTGAGAATGTTTCGTTTACGTTGTCGTATTTCTGGGATCCATAAATCGACAACCCTATGTTTCATTACTTCTGGGGGCAAATAATCAGGCGCGAATATGCCTTTCTTGAACACAAATAATAACCCCTACGGATCCAACCATAGCAACTAATAAATGAGCCTCCTAGAAAATATATCGGCAGACTTTAGTCACCCAATACTACATATTAGCACATCATCCTAATGAATCGCATGAACGCGCCACCTGCCGCAGCCCCTGAAAGGATACACTGGTCATAATACACTGCCACGAACGCGCCACCTGCCGCAGCCTCTGAATTGATACACTGGTCATAATACACTTCCACGAACGCGCTACCTGCCGCAGCCCCTGAAAGGATACACTGGTCAAAATACACTGCCACGAACGCGCCACCTGCCGCAGCCCCTGAATGTATACACTGGTCATAATACACTGCCACGAACGCGCCACCTGCCGCAGCCTCTGAATGGATACACTGGTCATCATACACTGCCACGAACGCGCCACCTGCCGCAGCCTCTGAATGGATACACTGGTCATAATACACTGCCACGAACGCGCCACCTGCCGCAGCCTCTGAATGTATACACTGGTCATCATACACTGCCACGAACGCGCCACCTGCCGCAGCCTCTGAATGGATACACTGGTCATCATACACTGCCACGAACGCGCCACCTGCCGCAGCCTCTGAATAGATACACTGGTCATCATACACTGCCACGAACGCGCCACCTGCCGCAGCCTCTGAATGGATACACTGGTCATCATACACTGCCACGAACGCGCCACCTGCCGCAGCCTCTGAAAGGATACACTGGTCATCATACACTGCCACGAACGCGCCACCTGCCGCAGCCTCTGAATGGATACACTGGTCATAATACACTGCCACGAACGCGCCACCTGCCGCAGCCTCTGAATTGATACACTGGTCATAATACACTGCCACGAACGCGCCACCTGCCGCAGCCTCTGAAAGGATACACTGGTCAAAATACACTGCCACGAACGCGCCACCTGCCGCAGCCTCTGAAAGGATACACTGGTCATAATACACTGCCACGAACGCGCCACCTGCCGCAGCCCCTGAATGTATACACTGGTCATCATACACTGCCACGAACGTGCCACCTGCCGCAGCCTCTGAATGGATACACTGGTCATAATACACTGCCACGAACGCGCCACCTGCCGCAGCCTCTGAATGGATACACTGGTCATAATACACTGCCACGAACGCGCCACCTGCCGCAGCCTCTGAATGGATACACTGGTCATAATACACTGCCACGAACGCACCACCTGCCGCAGCCTCTGAATTGATACACTGGTCATAATACACTGCCACGAACGCGCCACCTGTCGCAGCCTCTGAAAGGATACACTGGTCATAATACACTGCCACGAACGCGCCACCTGCCGCAGCCTCTGAAAGGATACACTGGTCATAATACACTGCCACGAACGCGCCACCTGCCGCAGCCTCTGAATGGATACACTGGTCTGCACACACTGCCACGAACGCACAGCGCACGCTGACTTCATCAAACACACGTACACCATCTCAGCCGGCAAACATGCTGTAACCGTGACGCCTGCACGCTATTGTCGGCCGCGCCAACAGCGCGCGATTGTCTGCCGCACATGGGCTGAGCGCTCAGCAAACCGTGCCGACATGCACCCGGCCCGAGTCACACAGACCCCCCTCCTGCAGACCCGAGTCACACAGACCCTCTCCTGCAGACCCGAGTCACACAGACCTCCTCCTGCAGACCCGAGTCACACAGACCCCCTCCTGCAGTCCCGAGTCACAGCCCCTCTCCTGCAGACCCGAGTCACACAGACCCCCTCCTGCAGACCCGAGTCACACAGACCCCCTCCTGCAGTCCCGAGTCACAGACCCTCTCCTGCAGACCCGAGTCACACAGACCCCCTCCTGCAGTCCCGAGTCACAGACCCTCTCCTGCAGACCCGAGTCACACAGACCCCCTCCTGCAGACCCGAGTCACACATACCCCCTCCTGCAGATCCGAGTCACACAGACCCCCCTCCTGCAGACCCGAGTCACTCAGACCCCCTCCTGCAGACCCGAGTCACACAGACCCCCTCCTGCAGACCCGAGTCACACAAACCCTCTCCTGCAGACCCGAGTCACACAGACCCCCCTCCTGCAGACCCGAGTCACACAGACCCCCTCCTGCAGACCCGAGTCACACAGACCCTCTCCTGCAGACCCGAGTCACACAGACTCCCTCCTGCATACCTGAGTCACACAGACCCCCTCCTGCAGACCCGAGTCACACAGACCCCCTCCTGCATACTCGAGTCACACAGACCCCCTCCTGGAGACCCGAGTCACACAGACCCTCTCCTGCAGACCCGAGTCACACATACCCCCTCCTGCAGACCCGAGTCACACAGACCCTCTCCTGCAGACCCGAGTCACACAGACCCCCTCCTGCAGACCCGAGTCACACTGACCCCCTCTCCTGCAGACCCGAGTCACACAGACCACCTCCTGCAGACCCGAGTCACACAGACCCTCTCCTGCAGACCCGAGTCACACAGACCCCTCCTGCAGACCCGAGTCACACAGACCCCCTCCTGCAGACCCGAGTCACACAGACCCCCTCCTGCATACCCGAGTCACACAGACCCTCTCCTGCAGACCCGAGTCACACATACCTGCAGACCCGAGTCACACAGACCCTATCCTGCAGACCCGAGTCACACAGACCCCCTCCTGCAGACCCGAGTCACACAGACCCTCTCCTGCAGACCCGAGTCACACAGACCTGCAGATCCGAGTCACACAGACCCTATCCTGCAGACCCGAGTCACACAGACCCCCCTCCTGCAGACCCGAGTCACACATACCCTCTCCTGCAGACCCGAGTCACACAGACCTCCTCCTGCAGACCCGAGTCACACAGACCCCCTCCTGCAGTCCCGAGTCACAGACCCTCTCCTGCAGACCCGAGTCACACAGACCCCCTCCTGCAGGCCCGAGTCACACAGACCCCCTCCTGCAGTCCCGAGTCACATACCCTCTCCTGCAGACCCGAGTCACACAGACCCCCTCCTGCAGTCCCGAGTCACAGACCCTCTCCTGCAGACCCGAGTCACACAGACCCCCTCCTGCAGACCCGAGTCACACAGACCCCCTCCTGCAGATCCGAGTCACACAGACCCCCCTCCTGCAGACCCGGGTCACTCAGACCCCCTCCTGCAGACCCGAGTCACACAGACCCCCTCCTGCAGACCCGAGTCACACAAACTCTCTCCTGCAGACCCGAGTCACACAGACCCCCTCCTGCATACTCGAGTCACACAGACCCCCTCCTGGAGACCCGAGTCACACAGACCCTCTCCTGCAGACCCGAGTCACACATACCCCCTCCTGCAGACCCGAGTCACACAGACCCTCTCCTGCAGACCCGAGTCACACAGACCCTCCTCCTGCAGACCCGAGTCACACAGACCCCCTCCTGCAGACCCGAGTCACACAGACCCCCTCCTGCATACCCGAGTCACACAGACCCTCTCCTGCAGGCCCGAGTCACACAGACCTGCAGACCCGAGTCACACAGACCCTATCCTGCAGACCCGAGTCACACAGACCCTATCCTGCAGACCCGAGTCACACAGACCCCCTCCTGCAGACCCGAGTCACACAGACCCTCTCCTGCAGACCCGAGTCACACAGACCTGCAGATCCGAGTCACACAGACCCTATCCTGCAGACCTGAGTCACACAGACCCCCCTCCTGCAGACCCGAGTCACACAGACCCCCCTCCTGCAGACATACGGAGACCAGAGACGGGGCTGAACACAGGTGAAGAGCAGGAATGCCGTGGTGAAAGCATATGGAGCCACCGTAAACAAACTTTGCCTGTACCATTGCCGAAACTGGTGAATTCATGACGCGCAAAACAACACACAGAAGGTAATGCAGATACCTATGGAGATATTCTTGAACCTGTGGTCTTCGGACAGTTTCGAATGTTTCTTGACGAGTGCTGTTTCGCGTAGCGTGCATTCAAACGCTTTGCCATTGTGCGAAAACAAAACAGGATTTTTTCTCCATTTCGGTCCGGCACAACCACATCGTGGCTTGTTTTCGAAGCTGCCCGTGTGTCGCCAGTGGCGCTAATCACGACATGGGTTATCTGCGCTCGAGCCTCCCCTGCCCTCCCTGCCCTCTGGCTGTACAGCGGGGCGACGGTGGTCCGCCGTCTGCCCAGACAAATAGTGCGGCCACTCAGAGCTGGTGGGCGACTGACGGCTCCGTCTGGCCGGGCTGTCGATCCGGAGATTCCGGGGTGCGCTGTCGATCCGGGGATTCCGGGGAGTGCTGTCGGAGCTGCCAGTCGCCGTCGAACGCGGCGAGCACCGGTGTCATCTCAGCCCGGGCTGTGGGAGCTGTTCAGGACCACGGCTGTGACAGCTGCTCAGGACCACGGCTGTCACAGCTGTACAGGACCACAGCTGTCACAGCTGCTCAGGACCACGGCTGTGACAGCTGCTCAAGACCACGGCTGTGACAGCTGCTCAGGACCACGGCTGTGACAGCTGCTCAAGACTACGGCTGTCACAGCTGTTCAGGACCACGGCTGTGACAGCTGTTCAGGACCACGGCTGTCACAGCTGCTCAGGACCACGGCTGTCACAGCTGTTCAGAACCACGGCTGTCACAGCTGCTCAGGACCACGGCTGTGACAGCTGCTCAAGACCACGGCTGTCACAGCTGCTCAGGACCACGGCTGTGACAGCTGCTCAGGACCACGGTTGTCACAGCTGCTCAGGACCACGGCTGTCACAGCTGTTCAGGACCACGGCTGTCACAGCTGCTCAGGACCACGGCTGTGACAGCTGCTCAAGACCACGGCTGTCACAGCTGTACAAGACCACGGCTGTCACAGCTGCTCAGGACCACGGCTGTGACAGCTGCTCAAGACCACGGCTGTGACAGCTGTTCAGGACCACGGCTGTCACAGCTGTACAGGACCACGGCTGTGACAGCTGCTCAAGACCACGGCTGTCACAGCTGCTCAGGACCACGGCTGTGCCAGCTGCTCAGGACCACGGCTGTGACAGCTGCTCAAGACCACGGCTGTCACAGCTGCTCAGGACCACGGCTGTCACAGCTGTTCAGGACCACGGCTGTCACAGCTGCTCAGGACCACGGCTGTGACAGCTGCTCAAGACCACGGCTGTCACAGCTGCTCAGGACCACGGCTGTCACAGCTGCTCAGGACCACGGCTGTGACAGCTGCTCAGGACCACGGCTGTCACAGCTGTTCAGGACCACGGCTGTCACAGCTGTTCAGGACCACGGCTGTGACAGCTGTTCAGGACCACGGCTGTGACAGCTGCTCAGGACCACGGTTGTCACAGCTGCTCAGGACCACGGCTGTGACAGCTGTTCAGGACCACGGTTGTCACAGCTGCTCAGGACCACGGCTGTCACAGCTGTTCAGGACCACGGCTGTCACAGCTGCTCAGGACCACGGCTGTGACAGCTGCTCAAGACCACGGCTGTCACAGCTGTACAAGACCACGGCTGTCACAGCTGCTCAGGACCAAGGCTGTGACAGCTGCTCAAGACCACGACTGTCACAGCTGTACAAGACCACGGCTGTGACAGCTGTTCAGGACCACGGCTGTCACAGCTGTTCAGGACCACGGCTGTCATAGCTGCTCAGGACCACGGCTGTGACAGCTGCTGAAGACCACGGCTGTCACAGCTGCTCAGGACCACGGCTGTGACAGCTGCTCAAGACCACGGCTGTCACAGTTGTACAAGACCACGGCTGTGACAGCTGTTCAGGACCACGGCTGTCACAGCTGTTCAGGACCACGGCTGTCACAGCTGATCAGGACCACGGCTGTGACAGCTGCTCAAGACCACGGCTGTCACAGCTGTTCAGGACCACGGCTGTGACAGCTGTTCAGGACCACGGCTGTGACAGCTGCTCAGGACTACGGTTGTCACAGCTGCTCAGGACCACGGCTGTCACAGCTGCTCAAGACCACGGCTGTCACAGCTGTACAGAACCACGGCTGTCACAGCTGCTCAGGACCACGGCTGTGACAGTTGCTCAAGACCACGGCTGTCACAGCTGTACAAGACCACGGCTGTCACAGCTGCTCAGGACCACGGCTGTGACAGCTGCTCAGGACCACGGCTGGCACAGCTGTTCAGGACCACGGCTGTCACAGCTGCTCAGGACCACGGCTGTGACAGCTGCTTAAGACCACGGCTGTCACAGCTGTACAAGACCACGGCTGTCACAGCTGCTCAGGACCACGGCTGTGACAGCTGCTCAGGACCACGGCTGTCACAGCTGTTCAGGACCACGGCTGTGACAGCTGCTCAGGACCACGGTTGTCACAGCTGCTCAGGACCACGGCTGTCACAGCTGTTCAGGACCACGGCTGTCACAGCTGCTCAGGACCACGGCTGTGACAGCTGCTCAAGACCACGGCTGTCATAGCTGTACAAGACCACGGCTGTCACAGCTGCTCAGGACCACGGTTGTCACATCTGCTCAAGACCACGGTTGTCACAGCTGCTCAGGACCACGGCTGTGACAGCTGCTCAGGACCACGGCTGTCACAGCTGCTCAGGACCACGGTTGTCACAGCTGCTCAGGACCACGGCTGTGATAGCTGCTCAGGACCACGGTTGTCACAGCTGTACAAGACCACGGCTGTCACAGCTGCTCAGGACCACGGCTGTGACAGCTGCTCAGGACCACGGTTGTCACAGCTGCTCAGGACCACGGCTGTGACAGCTGCTCAGGACCACGGTTGTCACAGCTGCTCAAGACCACGGCTGTCACAGCTGTTCAGGACCACGGCTGTGACAGCTGCTCAGGACCACGGCTGTGACAGCTGCTCAGGACCACGGCTGTGACAGCTGCTCAGGACCACGGCTGTGACAGCTGCTCAGGACCACGGCTGTGACAGCTGCTCAAGACCACGGCTGTCACAGCTGCTCAAGACCACGGCTGTGACAGCTGCTCAGGACCACGGCTGTCACAGCTGTTCAGGACCACGGCTGTGACAGCTGCTCAGGACCACGGCTGTCACAGCTGCTCAGGACCACGGCTGTGACAGCTGCTCAGGACCACGGCTGTCACAGCTGCTCAGGACCACGGCTGTGACAGCTGCTCAGGACCACGGCTGTCACAGCTGCTCAGGACCACGGTTGTCACAGCTGCTCAGGACCACGGCTGTGACAGCTGCTCAGGACCACGGCTGTCACAGCTGCTCAGGACCACGGCTGTGACAGCTGCTCAGGACCACGGCTGTGACAGCTGCTCAGGACCACGGCTGTCACAGCTGCTCAGGACTACGGCTGTGACAGCTGCTCAGGACCACGGCTGTGACAGCTGCTCAGGACCACGGCTGTCACAGCTGCTCAGGACCACGGCTGTGACAGCTGCTCAGGACCACGGTTGTCACAGCTGCTCAGGACCACGGTTGTCACAGCTGTACAAGACCACGGCTGTCACAGCTGCTCAGGACCACGGTTGTCACAGCTGCTCAGGACCACGGCTGTCACAGCTGCTCAGGACCACGGTTGTCACAGCTGCTCAAGACCACGGATGTGACAGCTGTACCAGACCACGGTTGTCACAGCTGCTCAGGACCACGGCTGTGACAGCTGCTCAGGACCACGGCTGTGACAGCTGCTCAGGACCACGGCTGTCACAGCTGCTCAGGACCACGGTTGTCACAGCTGCTCAAGACCACGGCTGTCACAGCTGTTCAGGACCACGGTTGTCACAGCTGCTCAGGACCACGGCTGTGACAGCTGCTCAAGACCACGGCTGTCACAGCTGCTCAGGACCACGGCTGTGACAGCTGCTCAGGACCACGGCTGTGACAGCTGCTCAAGACCACGGCTGTCACAGCTGTACAGAACCACGGCTGTCACAGCTGCTCAGGACCACGGCTGTGACAGTTGCTCAAGACCACGGCTGTCACAGCTGTACAAGACCACGGCTGTCACAGCTGCTCAGGACCACGGCTGTGACAGCTGCTCAGGACCACGGCTGTCACAGCTGTTCAGGACCACGGCTGTCACAGCTGCTCAGGACCACGGCTGTGACAGCTGCTCAAGACCACGGCTGTCACAGCTGTACAAGACCACGACTGTCACAGCTGCTCAGGACCACGGCTGTGACAGCTGCTCAGGACCACGGCTGTCACAGCTGTTCAGGACCACGGCTGTGACAGCTGCTCAGGACCACGGTTGTCACAGCTGCTCAGGACCACGGCTGCCACAGCTGTTCAGGACCACGGCTGTCACAGCTGCTCAGGACCACGGCTGTGACAGCTGCTCAAGACCACGGCTGTCATAGCTGTACAAGACCACGGCTGTCACAGCTGCTCAGGACCACGGTTGTCACAGCTGCTCAAGACCACGGTTGTCACAGCTGCTCAGGACCACGGCTGTGACAGCTGCTCAGGACCACGGCTGTCACAGCTGCTCAGGACCACGGCTGTCACAGCTGCTCAGGACCACGGTTGTCACAGCTGCTCAGGACCACGGCTGTGATAGCTGCTCAGGACCACGGTTGTCACAGCTGTACAAGACCACGGCTGTCACAGCTGCTCAGGACCACGGCTGTGACAGCTGCTCAGGACCACGGCTGTGACAGCTGCTCAGGACCACGGCTGTGACAGCTGCTCAAGACCACGGCTGTCACAGCTGCTCAAGACCACGGCTGTGACAGCTGCTCAGGACCACGGCTGTCACAGCTGTTCAGGACCACGGCTGTGACAGCTGCTCAGGACCACGGCTGTCACAGCTGCTCAGGACCACGGCTGTGACAGCTGCTCAAGACCACGGCTGTCACAGCTGCTCAGGACCACGGCTGTCACAGCTGTTCAGGACCACGGCTGTGACAGCTGTTCAGAACCACGGCTGTCACAGCTGTACAGGACCACGGCTGTGACAGCTGCTCAAGACCACGGCTGTCACAGCTGCTCAGGACCACGGCTGTGCCAGCTGCTCAGGACCACGGCTGTGACAGCTGCTCAAGACCACGGCTGTCACAGCTGTTCAGGACCACGGCTGTGACAGCTGCTCAAGACCACGGCTGTCACAGCTGTTCAGGACCACGGCTGTGACAGCTGTTCAGGACCACGGCTGTCACAGCTGCTCAGGACCACGGCTGTCACAGCTGTTCAGGACCACGGCTGCCACAGCTGCTCAGGACCACGGCTGTGACAGCTGCTCAAGACCACGGCTGTCACAGCTGCTCAGGACCACGGCTGTGACAGCTGCTCAAGACCACGGCTGTCACAGCTGCTCAGGACCACGGCTGTCACAGCTGTTCAGGACCACGGCTGTCACAGCTGCTCAGGACCACGGCTGTGACAGCTGCTCAAGACCACGGCTGTCACAGCTGCTCAGGACCACGGCTGTCACAGCTGCTCAGGACCACGGCTGTGACAGCTGCTCAGGACCACGGCTGTCACAGCTGTTCAGGACCACGGCTGTCACAGCTGTTCAGGACCACGGCTGTGACAGCTGTTCAGGACCACGGCTGTGACAGCTGCTCAGGACCACGGTTGTCACAGCTGCTCAGGACCACGGCTGTGACAGCTGTTCAGGACCACGGTTGTCACAGCTGCTCAGGACCACGGCTGTCACAGTTGTACAAGACCACGGCTGTGACAGCTGTTCAGGACCACGGCTGTCACAGCTGTTCAGGACCACGGCTGTCACAGCTGATCAGGACCACGGCTGTGACAGCTGCTCAAGACCACGGCTGTCACAGCTGTTCAGGACCACGGCTGTCACAGCTGTTCAGGACCACGGCTGTGACAGCTGTTCAGGACCACGGCTGTGACAGCTGCTCAGGACTACGGTTGTCACAGCTGCTCAGGACCACGGCTGTCACAGCTGCTCAAGACCACGGCTGTCACAGCTGTACAGAACCACGGCTGTCACAGCTGCTCAGGACCACGGCTGTGACAGTTGCTCAAGACCACGGCTGTCACAGCTGTACAAGACCACGGCTGTCACAGCTGCTCAGGACCACGGCTGTGACAGCTGCTCAGGACCACGGCTGGCACAGCTGTTCAGGACCACGGCTGTCACAGCTGCTCAGGACCACGGCTGTGACAGCTGCTTAAGACCACGGCTGTCACAGCTGTACAAGACCACGGCTGTCACAGCTGCTCAGGACCACGGCTGTGACAGCTGCTCAGGACCACGGCTGTCACAGCTGTTCAGGACCACGGCTGTGACAGCTGCTCAGGACCACAGTTGTCATAGCTGCTCAGGACCACGGCTGTCACAGCTGTTCAGGACCACGGCTGTCACAGCTGCTCAGGACCACGGCTGTGACAGCTGCTCAAGACCACGGCTGTCATAGCTGTACAAGACCACGGCTGTCACAGCTGCTCAGGACCACGGTTGTCACATCTGCTCAAGACCACGGTTGTCACAGCTGCTCAGGACCACGGCTGTGACAGCTGCTCAGGACCACGGCTGTCACAGCTGCTCAGGACCACGGTTGTCACAGCTGCTCAGGACCACGGCTGTGATAGCTGCTCAGGACCACGGTTGCCACAGCTGTACAAGACCACGGCTGTCACAGCTGCTCAGGACCACGGCTGTGACAGCTGCTCAGGACCACGGTTGTCACAGCTGCTCAGGACCACGGCTGTGACAGCTGCTCAGGACCACGGTTGTCACAGCTGCTCAAGACCACGGCTGTCACAGCTGTTCAGGACCACGGCTGTGACAGCTGCTCAGGACCACGGCTGTGACAGCTGCTCAGGACCACGGCTGTGACAGCTGCTCAGGACCACGGCTGTGACAGCTGCTCAGGACCACGGCTGTGACAGCTGCTCAAGACCACGGCTGTCACAGCTGCTCAAGACCACGGCTGTGACAGCTGCTCAGGACCACGGCTGTCACAGCTGTTCAGGACCACGGCTGTGACAGCTGCTCAGGACCACGGCTGTCACAGCTGCTCAGGACCACGGCTGTGACAGCTGCTCAGGACCACGGCTGTCACAGCTGCTCAGGACCACGGCTGTGACAGCTGCTCAGGACCACGGCTGTCACAGCTGCTCAGGACCACGGTTGTCACAGCTGCTCAGGACCACGGCTGTGACAGCTGCTCAGGACCACGGCTGTCACAGCTGCTCAGGACCACGGCTGTGACAGCTGCTCAGGACCACGGCTGTGACAGCTGCTCAGGACCACGGCTGTCACAGCTGCTCAGGACTACGGCTGTGACAGCTGCTCAGGACCACGGCTGTGACAGCTGCTCAGGACCACGGCTGTCACAGCTGCTCAGGACCACGGCTGTGACAGCTGCTCAGGACCACGGTTGTCACAGCTGCTCAGGACCACGGTTGTCACAGCTGTACAAGACCACGGCTGTCACAGCTGCTCAGGACCACGGTTGTCACAGCTGCTCAGGACCACGGCTGTCACAGCTGCTCAGGACCACGGTTGTCACAGCTGCTCAAGACCACGGATGTGACAGCTGTACCAGACCACGGTTGTCACAGCTGCTCAGGACCACGGCTGTGACAGCTGCTCAGGACCACGGCTGTGACAGCTGCTCAGGACCACGGCTGTCACAGCTGCTCAGGACCACGGTTGTCACAGCTGCTCAAGACCACGGCTGTCACAGCTGTTCAGGACCACGGTTGTCACAGCTGCTCAGGACCACGGCTGTGACAGCTGCTCAAGACCACGGCTGCCACAGCTGCTCAGGACCACGGCTGTGACAGCTGTTCAGGACCACGGCTGTGACAGCTGCTCAGGACCACGGCTGTGACAGCTGCTCAAGACCACGGCTGTCACAGCTGTACAAGACCACGGTTGTCACAGCTGCTCAGGACCACGGTTGTCACAGCTGCTCAGGACCACGGCTGTGACAGCTGCTCAGGACCACGGCTGTCACAGCTGCTCAGGACCACGGTTGTCACAGCTGCTCAAGACCACGGCTGTCACAGCTGTACAAGACCACGGCTGTCACAGCTGCTCAGGACCACGGTTGTCACAGCTGCTCAGGACCACGGCTGTGACAGCTGCTCAGGACCACGGCTGTCACAGCTGCTCAGGACCACGGCTGTCACAGCTGTTCAGGACCACGGCTGTCACAGCTGCTCAGGACCACGGCTGTGACAGCTGCTCAAGACCACGGCTGTCATAGCTGTACAAGACCACGGCTGTCACAGCTGCTCAGGACCACGGTTGTCACAGCTGCTCAGGACCACGGCTGTCACAGCTGTTCAGGACCACGGCTGTCACAGCTGCTCAGGACCACGGCTGTGACAGCTGCTCAAGACCACGGCTGTCACAGCTGTACAGAACCACGGCTGTCACAGCTGCTCAGGACCACGGCTGTGACAGTTGCTCAAGACCACGGCTGTCACAGCTGTACAAGACCACGGCTGTCACAGCTGCTCAGGACCACGGCTGTGACAGCTGCTCAGGACCACGGCTGTCACAGCTGTTCAGGACCACGGCTGTCACAGCTGCTCAGGACCACGGCTGTGACAGCTGCTCAAGACCACGGCTGTCACAGCTGTACAAGACCACGGCTGTCACAGCTGCTCAGGACCACGGCTGTGACAGCTGCTCAGGACCACGGCTGTCACAGCTGTTCAGGACCACGGCTGTGACAGCTGCTCAGGACCACGGTTGTCACAGCTGCTCAGGACCACGGCTGCCACAGCTGTTCAGGACCACGGCTGTCACAGCTGCTCAGGACCACGGCTGTGACAGCTGCTCAAGACCACGGCTGTCATAGCTGTACAAGACCACGGCTGTCACAGCTGCTCAGGACCACGGTTGTCACAGCTGCTCAAGACCACGGTTGTCACAGCTGCTCAGGACCACGGCTGTGACAGCTGCTCAGGACCACGGCTGTCACAGCTGCTCAGGACCACGGCTGTCACAGCTGCTCAGGACCACGGTTGTCACAGCTGCTCAGGACCACGGCTGTGATAGCTGCTCAGGACCACGGTTGTCACAGCTGTACAAGACCACGGCTGTCACAGCTGCTCAGGACCACGGCTGTGACAGCTGCTCAGGACCACGGTTGTCACAGCTGCTCAGGACCACGGCTGTGACAGCTGCTGAGGACCACGGTTGTCACAGCTGCTCAAGACCACGGCTGTCACAGCTGTTCAGGACCACGGCTGTGACGGCTGCTCAGGACCACGGCTGTGACAGCTGCTCAGGACCACGGCTGTGACAGCTGCTCAGGACCACGGCTGTGACAGCTGCTCAGGACCACGGCTGTGACAGCTGCTCAAGACCACGGCTGTCACAGCTGCTCAAGACCACGGCTGTGACAGCTGCTCAGGACCACGGCTGTCACAGCTGTTCAGGACCACGGCTGTGACAGCTGCTCAGGACCACGGCTGTCACAGCTGCTCAGGACCACGGCTGTGACAGCTGCTCAGGACCACGGCTGTCACAGCTGCTCAGGACCACGGCTGTGACAGCTGCTCAGGACCACGGCTGTCACAGCTGCTCAGGACCACGGTTGTCACAGCTGCTCAGGACCACGGCTGTGACAGCTGCTCAGGACCACGGCTGTCACAGCTGCTCAGGACCACGGCTGTGACAGCTGCTCAGGACCACGGCTGTGACAGCTGCTCAGGACCACGGCTGTCACAGCTGCTCAGGACTACGGCTGTGACAGCTGCTCAGGACCACGGCTGTGACAGCTGCTCAGGACCACGGCTGTCACAGCTGCTCAGGACCACGGCTGTGACAGCTGCTCAGGACCACGGTTGTCACAGCTGCTCAGGACCACGGTTGTCACAGCTGTACAAGACCACGGCTGTCACAGCTGCTCAGGACCACGGTTGTCACAGCTGCTCAGGACCACGGCTGTCACAGCTGCTCAGGACCACGGTTGTCACAGCTGCTCAAGACCACGGATGTGACAGCTGTACCAGACCACGGTTGTCACAGCTGTTCAGGACCACGGTTGTCACAGCTGCTCAGGACCACGGCTGTGACAGCTGCTCAAGACCACGGCTGTCACAGCTGCTCAGGACCACGGCTGTGACAGCTGTTCAGGACCACGGCTGTGACAGCTGCTCAGGACCACGGCTGTGACAGCTGCTCAAGACCACGGCTGTCACAGCTGTACAAGACCACGGTTGTCACAGCTGCTCAGGACCACGGTTGTCACAGCTGCTCAGGACCACGGCTGTGACAGCTGCTCAGGACCACGGCTGTCACAGCTGCTCAGGACCACGGTTGTCACAGCTGCTCAAGACCACGGCTGTCACAGCTGTACAAGACCACGGCTGTCACAGCTGCTCAGGACCACGGTTGTCACAGCTGCTCAGGACCACGGCTGTGACAGCTGCTCAGGACCACGGCTGTCACAGCTGCTCAGGACCACGGCTGTGACAGCTGCTCAGGACCACGGCTGTGACAGCTGCTCAGGACCACGGCTGTCACAGCTGCTCAGGACCACGGCTGTCACAGCTGCTCAATACCACGGCTGTCACAGCTGTACAAGACCACGGCTGTGACAGCTTCTCAGGGACACGGCTGTGACAGCTGCACAAGACCACAGCTGTGACAGCTGCTCAAGACCACGGCTGTGACAGCTTCTCAAGGACACGGCTGTCACAGCTGCTCAGGACCACGGCTGTGACAGCTGCTCAGGACCACGGCTGTCACAGCTGCTCAGGACCACGGCTGTGACAGCTGCACAAGACCACGGCTGTGACAGCTGCTCAAGACCACGGCGTGGGACGGCTGATTGGGACCACGCGGCGGTCGGTATGGGTCGTCACGTGCGAAAAGTTGGTGTCAGCATCGACCAATGCACGGCGTTATTTTCAGACAACAGCCAGTCGGCCAACCACAGTATCGGGCACGTGATCGGTACACGGTAACGGTTGTCATTGGTCCAGCGCATTGCTTATAATGGTGTTAGATGGGGTTATAATGGTGGCACCTTGCTTTAAAGTTGTTATGGGCGCCGTATGTCAAATGCGGTAGGTCCGCCCGTAAGTCACAATTATCATCATCAACATCATCACATCATCATCACATCATCATCACATCATCATCACATCATCATCACATCATCATCACATCATCATCACATCATCATCACACCATCATCACATCATCATCACATCATCATCACATCATCATCACATCATCATCACATCATCATCACATCATCATCACATCATCATCACATCATCATCACATCAGCATCGCATCATCATCACATCATCTATCATCATCACATCATCTATCATCATCATCACATCATCATCACGTATGACAAATGCAGTCGGTGTGTTCGTAAGCCACAATTATCATCATATCATCATCATCATCACATCTTCATCACGTATGACAAATGCGGTAGGTGAGTCCGTAAGCCACAATTATCATCATATCATCATCATAACATCATCATCACATCATCATCACATCATCATCACGTATGACAAATGCAGTCGGTGTGCCCGTAAGCCACAATTATCATCATATCATCATCATCATCACATCATCATCACGTATGACAAATGCGGTAGGTGAGCCCGTAAGCCACAATTATCATCATATCATCATCATCACATCATCATCACATCATCATCACATCATCATCACATCATCATCACATCATCATCACATCATCATCACATCATCATCACATCATCATCACGTATGACAAATGCGGTAGGTGCGCCCGTAAGCCACAATTATCATCATATCATCATCATCACATTATCATCACATCATCATCACATCATCATCACATCATCATCACATCATCATCATGTATGACAAATGCGGTAGGTGCACCCGTAAGCCAGAATTTGCATCATCATCATAATCATCACATCATCATCACGTATGACAAATGCGGTAATAAAAATGATGGTGCGCTCGTAAGCCACAATTATCATCATCATCATCATCATCATCACATCATCAGCACCTATGACAAATGTGGTAGGTGCGCCCGTAAGCGACAACTATCATCATCATCATCATCATCATCATCACATCATCATCACGTATGACAAATGCGGTAGGTGCACCCGTAAGCGACAATTATCATCATCACATCATCATCACATCATCATCACATCATCATCACATCATCATCACATCATCATCACGTATGACAAATGCGGTAGGTGCGCCCGTAAGCCACAATTATCATCATATCATCATCATCACATCATCATCACATTATCATCACGTATGACAAATGCGGTAGGTGCGCCCGTACGCCACAATTATCATCATATCATCATCATCACATCATCATCACATTATCATCACGTATGACAAATGCGGTAGGTGCGCCCGTAAGCCACAATTATCATCATATCATCATCATCACATCATCATCACATTATCATCACGTATGACAAATGCGGTAGGTGCGCCCGTAAGCCACAATTATTATTATCATCATCATCATCATCATCACATTGGTTTACCTACTACAAGTTATGCTCCCACTCACCACTGACAAGCCCAAATCTGCATGGATCCCAGAAAGGGATCCCACATTTAAGCAGCTATTATAAAATTCCATGAAGGATCCAAGATCTTAAAGGGTCAAGGGATATTGCCACCTCGCGGGCCAATATGGAGTTTTTGGTGTGTATCGGTCGATTAACCCTCGCCCCACGGGGGTCCTAAAACCCCCGTGGGGCGAGGTTTTCTTGCATAACTTTTTAGACATGCGGCGCATCTTACTGAAATTTTCAGTAGCTAATTATACAACAATTATACGTATGTTGTAAAAATATGATTGAAATTGGTAGAGAAATTTGGGAAATAATGATGTTTTGATGACGTCATGTTGGTGGAAAAACGATACATGTTTTAAAAATCGTAGAAAGCAGAGTTTTAAAGCAAATTGTAAACACAATTAAGCAAAGATAAAAAGTGTAATTTTCTTTAGAATGACATTCTCGGATTTTCAAAATTTTGGGTTTTTGACCCCAAAATAAAAAAAAACTGTTTTTTTTTAAATCACCACAAAATCAATATTTTCCAAGATGTTAACAAAATCCGGAATAAATCTGAGCGAACTGAGTGTGGACAATTCTCAAACCAAATTTCAAAGAAATATTTCCATGTTTGACTGAGTTATGGCTCCCAAAGTGTAAGAAATTCATGACGTCCTTTTTTAATAACTTTGTGTATCAGCAGTAAAAACAAATGTATTTGGATTTCTCAAAATTTTGAATTAAAAAAACTCACAAATCTGATATCGCAGTTTGATAGCCCGGTCTATTGTCAGAAATTTGATTTAAAACAATTTAGTTTATCTCAAATATCGTAGCTTTGACAGCGTTTTCCGCAAACCATTATTTTGCAACAAAAACCGAAGAACATGACGTCACTCTGACGTCATTCCCTGTTGACCTATCATAGCCTCATATTTGTATTTTGCCAACATGTGTAGAAGTGATGTGAGAGAAGGTACTGCAAGTTTGGTGACGATACCGGTGTTCGTTTAGGAGTTATTGCAAAATAACGGGAGGGTGGGGGGGGGGGGGGGGGGGGACAAAAAATAGCCCCCCCAGTAAGTCGCGGGTTAATATCTCAAATCCAAGTGAATCCCTCGATATTTTCACGTGAATGTGTGATGTGTGATGACGATAGGAATCGATCCGGGCTTTATTACATGGGAATCGTGTCCAGGTATGTCGGGCACGTAACATTTTTGTTTCTAAATTCTGCCGGACGCCAGGAATTGCTTGATCGGGTGGTGGGGTCAGAGCCTGCGCAACAAGCTATGCTTAGCGCGGGGTCTGACCTCGGAACTCCATCCATTCAAAAACATTTGGACTAAATTTATTCTAAAAAAATCGGATCCCGGGCTCCGTTTTCGGGACGCTTCCAGCGAGAAATGGCTGCTGAGCCGACGCGCTGTGCTTACGACAAGTGTATATGATGCGTTTGGCTTACGACCCCGTTCTCCAATCGTGGAATCAATAATTATTTCCAGTAAGGGATGCAACTGCATGTGATTAAACAGATTGGCACGTTATGACGGCTTTGTCTAAGCACGTAAAGGATTGCACAGGATATTGATCACCTGTTTCAATACATTTACTTTTTACCAAAATATGAATGCCTTTTAGACACACTTTTCCAGGGCCCAGGCTACACTAAAATTAAAAGCGAATTAGCAAAAATAATACAATTAGAGTTGATCACCTGAGAATGTAAGCACCTGTACCTGTACTTTTTCATATTTATATTCGATTCGGTCGGATCGAATGACATCAAAACGACCTAATTCGTTGAAAAATTGAATCTGAATGGCGCAGGAAACGACGTCACACCAATGACGCCAATGATACCCCTCCGGGCCACCGCCGGATGACTGGACAGTTTGGGGTGCGGCCCCTCAGGCCCCTGGACCCGTCTCCTGGCAGCCCCCTCTATATGGTCAGCCGCCCGTCAGAGGGGGAGGGGCTGGCCGGGCGGGCAGGGCTGGAGACGGTGACGGATGAGGCAGCCAATCAGACAGACTCAGTCTGCACACCGGTCTCGACACACTGAAAATGCAGATATACCCGGAACTCAATCGGTTTCAGCTCGCTGCAGGGCTGGAAGGAAATTATAAAGGCAAATTATTGTCTAAATTGTCTAATATTTGTCAATAATACAATATATATGTTATATATATATTGTCTAAATTGTGTGACACTGAACATTTTGTAAGGTTAACTAAGTTTTGATGTGACCGCGAATGAATTATTGCAGCTCCGTAATGCAAGCTTCATATAAATTACTGTGCTATTGTTCGTTGACTTCTCAATGCCACAAACCCTAAGGCGTCCACGTCGCATCAGTTGCAGATAGCCCTGACAATGTGCAAATTAAGACAACAAAACTTCGTGAGTGATGTTTCAAATGGATGAATGAAACAAATGATACCAAATGTCAAATGCAATTTGTATCATTTGTTATGAAATACAAAAAAGAATGTTGCTTGATTACATGTTAAAGCAAAAATCTGAATTCCACTAATATATTATTACAAATACAGCTTAGCCATTAACTGTCAGCTGGGATGTTCTGCCAGCTGCGGTCCGATTATTCTGCCAACTCGTGCTACACACAACCCAGCTTCAGAAGTCGGACACCAGGTGTCGGATCGGACAGGTCGGACGGGCCAGACATCGGTCAGCGGCTGGCCGATATCGGGAGCTGTTTGTAAGCGGTCGGCACCGCTGCCAAACGTGACCCAAGTTCCGCTACAAACATTTACATTCAATATGTCTTCCTGACAGAGCCGTCTCGTCTCCTGAGAGGTAAAAGCCACACGACCGTGCGTATATTCGCATAGAGGCGCCACCAATCCAATAGCGGCGCGTTCATTAAGGCAACTTAAGGGAATGGTTAACTTTGACGATTTCTTGAAATTGTACTGTAAGTAGCATCCTGAGCTGAAAAATACGGATGTGACTTTGTTTTTGGTTTATATACACCTGGTGTGACTTCTGAGGCAGCTTGGCAAGATCTGCTAAGCAGATATGTGCAGATATAATCAATCGATTAACGGTGCAGACACCGTTAACCTGCGCCGTGCCAGTGCTCAGCGCCACCTTCACCGTGCCGGGGGGGGGGGGGGGGGGGGGGGGGGGGGGGGGGGGGGGTTCTACGCCCCCTCTAACTCAGCTCCTATGGAATATAGACAAAAACCGAAAACACCGTTCGAAAGCTTGTCAAAATGCATTTCGAAACTATTTCATGCATTTTTTCAGGTCAATATTGAGGTCACCAGAGGTCATCAAGGGACAGATTTGCAAGTTTTAGGACTTCGCTCCAGAAATACCCAGATATCACAGGAACTATGATAGCTAGGAACAAGCGGAAAAAGTAATGGAAAGCTCTTTAAAAAATGCAATCCGTAAAATGCCCTCAGATTTTAGCTCAGGTTTTAGGTTTAGGCTCCACAGCTCATCAAATGTCCAAAGGGCTATTTTTTTTTAGCAAAACAGTTTTTACAAATATCTTTTTACCTAACAAAGACAGGGAAATAATGTTGACGCCATCGTGTTTGTCTCATCAAGACGCCTCGTATCATATGCATGCTAATCAGGTTAAGTAAACTTAAAAAAATGACCTCAGGTCAAGGTCAAGTGGTGACCCAATTAGGTCATACTGCAAATTGGGAGACGCGCCTCGACGAGACAAACACATTGGTGCTAGTTTCACTTCTCTATCTTGATTTTGTCGAGAGTTATTGGCAACAAAGTGTTGGTGACCTCGGGTGACCTCATCGGACCCTGTAGGGGTCACTAAACAAAAATTTCACCTGGAACTTCAAGAATTGCCTTTAACATGCTCCAGAAGGAATTGAGATGATATAATTCGTATCCTCAGAATAGGAAGCATTTTACTATTTCCCCATTGACTTATAATGGGGAGGTCACGAAATTGACCGACCTTAGGTCACCGATATTTTATTTTAAAAAAACGAGATAAACGTATTTCAGGTACTATTGCCCTTATGAAATCCTGTAAGTACGAAATCGATCGGCCAAAAACTGTGGCTGTGGTACGACCAGGAACATTTTTGGAGGTGGAGTCACGTGACCTGGTCTGGTGACGACCTGAAATGACCGGAGGTATTTTGTGTACATAATGTGCGCAATTGATGTCCAAACAGCTGTGCAAAAAAAGCGGCGCTGCACGCCGCCGTTTTTCGCTATCTTCGAAAAACCTTAGGGGGGGCGTCTAAACGCCCCCCCCCCCAGAACGGCGCGGGTTAAAAATGAACGGACAATGAGAGCGTTGGTTTCTACAGGTTATTAAAAGAGAGCGCAAAGCACTCGCTCTTCCTTCCGTGGTGTATGGGAACAATAGGATTCCCAGTAAAGCGCCGTAGTTGGCGATGAACGAGCGAGCGCGAAGGAAATGTATGGGGAATTTCAACTCGATCGGGCAAGTATTTACTGAGATACAAAAAGGGTGCGCACGTGCGCACGTGCAGAGGCACTTACCCTTGACTTGTGGGAAAGTGGGGGCTGAGAGGTCCCTAACCACACCAAATTTGAACACAATCGGCTCAGCCGTTCCTGAGATAAATAATAGGGGTGTGCACGTGCGCACGTGCAGGCACCCCACCCCTGACCTGTGGAAAGGCGGCGGCTGAGAGGTCCCTAACCACGCGACAAATTCGAACACAATCGGCTCAGCCGTTCCTGAGATATAGGATAGGGTAGTGTACGTGCGCACGTGCAGAGTCACACCACCCCTGACTTGGGGGAAGTGGCGGCTAAGAGAACCCTAACCACACACCAAATTTAAACACAATCGGCTCAGCCGTTCCTGATATATAGAACAAGGGTGTGCACGTGCACACGTGCAGAGGCACCCCACCCCTGACTTGTGGAAAAGTGGCGGCTGAGAGGTCCCTAACCACACACCAAATTTGCACACAATCGGCTTAGCCGTTGCAGAGTTTTTTTTTGCGAGAAAACACTTTTCAACACCCCTCACGCGGCACGCGCCACGCGCAGTGGTAGTCACCCACATGAGACATCACCGGTCTCAAACAGGGTAGGTTGGATGTGGCTGCTCAGCAAAGAAGTTTGCTTGTCAATCGAACGTGTGGTTGCAGAGATATGAGCTTCTCAAAAGCGTCGCCACGGGCCGGGCCGGGCCGGGCCGGGTCAGGTCGGGCCGCTCATTGCGCTTGCTCGTCCTTCCGTGGTGTATGGGAAAACAATCTGATTATGAGCGGCTCGGCACGACCCGGCCAGGCCCGGCCCGTGGCGACGCTTTTGAGAAGCGCATATCTCTGCAACCGCACGTCCGATTGACAAGCAGACTTCTTTGCTTGGCAGCCCCATCTACCCTACCCTGTTTGAGACCAGTGCCGACTCATGTGAGTGACTACCACTGCGCGTGGCGCGTGCCGTGTGAGTGGTGTTGAAAGTATTTTCTCGCAATAACTCCGCAATGGCTTGGCAGATTATGTGCAAATTTCTTGTATGGTTAGGGACCCCTCAGCCGCCACTTTCGCACAACTAAGGGGTGGGGTGACTGCACGTGCGCACGTGCACACGCCTATTCTATATCTCAGGAACGGCTGAGCCGATTGTGTTCAAATTTGGTGTGTGGTTAGGGACCTCTCATCCGCCAGTTTCCCACAAGTCAGGGATGGGTGCCTCTGCACGTGCGCACGTGCACATCCCTATTCTGTATCTCAGGAACGGCTGATCCGATTGTGTTCAAATTTGATGTGTGGTTACACTCGTTAGGGACCTCTCAGCCGCCGCCTTTTCACAAGTCAGGGGTGGGGTGGCTTTGCACGTGCGCACGTGCACGTGCAAAGCCACCCCACCAGAGATATGCTGGATAGGGATATGCTGAGATATGCTGGATAGGGATATGCGATATGTTCCAGAGATATGCGATTCTATATCTCTGGAACGGCTGAGCCGATTGCGAGCAAATTTGTTGTGTGGTTAGGGACCTCTCAGCCCCCACTTCCCCACAAGTCAAAGGTGGGTGCCTCTGCACGTGCGCACCAGGGTATAATATAATTTGATGAAAATGAAATGGGACTAATGCTCGTTTGTTGTTCGCCCACGATGCCTAAGCGTGCCACGAACCAGTGGCGTACCCAGGATTCACTCCAGATGGGGGAGGGGGAATTTTTGCTCAGGAAGGGGGGGGGGGGGGAGATAAGGTACCTCCACAAAAACTCACCGGATTTGGCCCACTATAACCTTAGAGGGTCATATTTGCAACATTTTTTGCCTTTAAAAAATCGAAAAATCATTCATTTTGTTGCGACCCTCAGGGGTGGGGGGTGGCAATTGCCCCGTCCCCCCGCCCTTGTGTACGCCTTAGCCACGAACCCATGGGTGTGAATGCGCTGCGTTCGCGTCTGGAGAGGAGCTCCGCCGGAAAGTGGCATCGGGCCCATCCCCCTGGGGTCGCCGGTCTGTCGTGTGCCGGCGCGCGGTGGTGGTGCGTCGGCAGTGAAACGTTTTTCTTGTAGGTCTGGGCTGCGACATGACTGGGGCGTGCGCCGAGGGCGCGGAAGGGTACTGCCGGACGGCAACATCGGTCATCTGTCTCAGGATAGCTGACAACCCCCCCTGTCCCGTCCCTATCTGATGGATCGCTTCTCATAACTCCACATATGGGAACAGAACACCGAGACGAACTGTGGTGAAACTGCGCTGCCAGATGGCGGAGCAGATAAAATAGTTTTGCATCGTTTTGAAATCTTTGTAAAATCTTATCGGCTCTGTATTTGACATTCTGGTAAACCGCAGACAAAGAGTCTGCCCGTCAAACGTCAGGAAATACAGACATGACATTGACTGTTGACTACACCCACAGGCCACATTGGACATCACATTGGACGGTACACCCACATTGGACATCACATTTGACGGTACACCCACATTGGACATCACATTGGACGGTACACCCACATTGGACATCCAATTGGACGGTTCATGTACTTCAGGGTGGGCCAACAAACACCGAACTCTGGACACAGCGTACATACAGCAACCCAATCAAATGATCGAAAAGCCACACCTGTCGGCTTCAGTTGTCTGGCGCGGGAGGAACAAATCAGCATCTTGGCGCTTGTTGTTGGGTTGCAGACTTTAAGTTCCTAATTTGGTAAATGATGAGAAGCGGAAGCCTGTGGTTTGCCAGTGTTGCGAATTTCGTGAAGCTATATTGCAGAGTGAAGTTTGTGTACGTGACGGGCAGTGGGCCAGCTGAGTTCTTCCCGCACGTACGACCTATGATTTAATCACGTCATTTACAAGCAGCATGCAAACCTATATTGATTATGTTTTGGAGGTGTTGCATGTTTTTTATCACCTGTAGCAAAGAGTAAAATGGCAGACACTACCAGGCGTGGGAAATGAACGTCGACCATAAGTAGGACTACTGCACTGAACGTCGACCATAAGTAGGACTACTGCACTGAACGTCGACCATAAGTAGGACTACTGAACTGAACGTCGACCATAAGTAGGACTACTGCACTGAACGTCGACCATAAGTAGGACTACTGCACTGAACGTCGACCATAAGTAGGACTACTGAACTGAACGTCGACCATGAGTAGGACTACTGCACTGAACGTCGACCATAAGTAGGACTACTGAACTGAACGTCGACCATAAGTAGGACTACTGAACTGAACGTCGACCATAAGTAGGACTACTGAACTGAACGTCGACCATAAGTAGGACTACTGAACTGAACGTCGACCATAAGTAGGACTACTGCACTGAACGTCGACCATAAGTAGGACTACTGAACTGAACGTCGACCATAAGTAGGACTACTGAACTGAACGTCGACCATAAGTAGGACTACTGCACTGAACGTCGACCATAAGTAGGACTACTGAACTGAACGTCGACCATAAGTAGGACTACTGCACTGAACGTCGACCATAAGTAGGACTACTGAACTGAACGTCGACCATAAGTAGGACTACTGCACTGAACGTCGACCATAAGTAGGACTACTGAACTGAACGTCGACCATAAGTAGGACTACTGAACTGCGCTGTTGCATACCGTTGCATTGTTGATGGACAGACGATATGTCAGAATCCCACATGGTGTTTCTTGTCAAACAGCACGCAAAATTCCTCACGGTGCGGCTCCATATTGCATAACTTGTATACATTATATGTAGTCATTTTCTTGACACAAAATGCATGTTTCCTGATGTTTCACTCCTTTGCAATTATTTTGTATACAAGCAATAACTTTTGTATGACATTCATATTTTAGTTATTTTTGCGAACTTCAAATCTCAATTCGAATCGATTCAAATCAATTCACCTCTGAATCTGCGAAGCATATCAAACCTGACAATCATCGCATTTCAAAACAATTCAGAGTGTGATAATGTGAAAGGAGAAATTGGTCGCATATTCTGGCAATTCCTTCCTATATGATTTATTTCCCGAAACGAGAAGGTATTTATTATAACCCAACTTGTAACTATCAGTAAGGACTTTTCAGTCGCTCCATTGTCGGTTTCAAAAGCTCACAGAGCACTGCTATTTATCATTCATTACAGTTACTGCGTTGTTTCACCCGTGGTGTTTTCACATTCCTCAGCGTTTTACATTGATACCAGGGATGACCACCAGTGGCGCCGCGCGTTCAGGTTAACAGTTCCTGACTGGACCCTAACCTAGCCACCGTCACCTCCGTCAGCACGCCCTGAGCTGGACCCTGACCTAGTCCACCGTCACCTCCATCAGCGCGCCCTGGCTGGACCCTAACCTGGCCACCGTCATCTCCGTCAGCGCGCCCTGGCTGGACCCTAACCTAGTCACCGTCACCTCCGTCAGCGCGCCCTGGCTGGACCCCTAACCTGGCCACCGTCACCTCCGTCAGCGCGCCCTGGCTGGACCCTAACCTAGCCACCGTCACCTCCGTCAGCAGGCGCCACTGGCTGGACCCTAACCTGGCCACCGTCATCTCCGTCAGCGCGCCTGGCTGGACCCTAACCTGGCCACCGTCACCCTCCGTCAGCGCGCCCTGGCTGGACCCTAACCTAGTCACCGTCACCTCCGACGCGATACATGATGATGTCAGCTCATCTTAATTCATCAGACCGCTGCTGACTGCATTTGCGGCAGCTATTGCGGCGCCTTTTGAGACGACTGTCACGCCCGTTCTGAGCAACTCAGATCACTTGAAATGCTAACACGGTGTGCTTATTTAAATGCAGGTGATTGATCCTTCTGCGAATAAGGGTCATTGGTTTATCAGTGGTCTATCAGTGGTCTAGCAGGGGTCTGTTCAGGCACGTAGCCAAGATTTCGTCCAGGGGGTGCGGGGAGAGAGAGAGAGAGAGAGAGAGAGAGAGAGAGAGAGAGAGGATGAGAGAGAGAGAAGAGAGAGAGAGAAGAGAGAGAGAGAGAGAGAGAGAGAGAGAGAGAGAGAGGAGAGAGAAGAGAGAGAGAAGAGAGAGAGAGCGAGAGAGAGGATGAGAGAGGGAGAGAGGAGAGAGGAGAGAGAGAGAGAGAGAGAGAATGAGAGAGAGATGAAGAGAGAGAGAGAGAGAGAAGAGAGTGAGAGAGCGACGAGAGAGAGACGAGAAGAGAGAGAGAGAGAGGAGCGAGGAGCGAAGAGCGAGAGAGCGAGAGAGCGAGAGAGCGAGAGAGGCGAGAGAGCGAGAGAGCGAGAGAGCGAGAGAGCGAGAGAGCGAGAGAGCGAGAGAGCGAGAGAGCGAGAGAGCGAGAGAGCGAGAGAGCGAGAGAGCGAGAGAGCGAGAGAGCGAGAGAGCGAGAGAGCGAGAGAGCGAGAGAGCGAGAGAGCGAGGAGAGCGAGAGAGCAAGAGGCGAGAGAGCGAGGAGAGCGAGAGAGCGAGAGAGCGAGAGAGCGAGAGAGAGCGAGAGAGCGAGAGAGCGATGAGAGCGAGAGAGCGAGAGAGCGAGAGAGAGAGCGAGATGAGCGAGAGAGCGAGAGAGCGATGAGAGCGAAGAGCGAGAGACGACGAGAGCGAGCGAGAGCGAGAGAGCGAGGAGAGCGAGAGAGCCGAGAGAGCGAGAGAGCGAGAGAGCGAGAGAGCCGAGAGAGCGAAGAGAGCGAAGGAGCGAGAGAGCGAAGAGAGCGAGAGGAGCGAGAGAGCGAACGAGAGGAGCGAGAGAGCGAGAGAGCGAGAGAGCGAGAGAGCGAGAGAGCGAGAGAGCGAGATAGAGCGAGAGAGCGAGAGAGCGAAGACGAGCGAGAGAGCGAGAGAGAGCGAGAGAGAGCGAGAGAGCGAGAGAGAGATGAGCGAGGAGAGAGCGAAGAGAGAGCGAGAGAGAGCGAGAGAGAGCGAGAGAGAGCGAGAAGAGAGCGAGAGAGAGCGAGAGAGCGAGAGAGAGAGAGAGAGAGCAGAGAGAGAGCGAGAGAGAGCGAGAGGAGCGAGAGAGAGAGAGCGAGAGAGAGAGCAGAGAGAGAGCGAGAGAGAGCGAGAGAGAGCGAGAGAGAGCGAGAAGAGAGCGAGAGAGAGCGAGAAGAGAGCGAGAGAGAGCGAGAGAGAGCGAGAGAAGCGAGAGAGAGCGAGAGAGAGCGAGAGAGAGCGGAGATGAGAGCGAGAGAGAGCGACGAGAGAGCGAGAGAGAGCGAGAGAGAGCGAGAGAGAGCGAGAGAGAGCGAGAAGAGAGCGAGAGAGAGCGAGAGAGAGCGAGTCAGAGAGCGAGAGAGAGCGAGAGAGAGCGAGAGAGAGCGAGAGGAGCGAGAGAGAGCGAGAGAGAGCGAGAGAGAGCGAGAGAGAGCGAGAGAGAGCGAGAGAGAGCGAGAAGAGAGCTGAGAGAAGACGCGAGAGAGAGCGAGAGAGAGCGAGAAGAGAGCGAGAGAGAGCGAGAGAGAGCGAGAGAGAGCGAGAGAAGAGCGAGAGAGAGCGATGAGAGAGCGAGAGAGAGCGAGAGAGAGCCGAGAGAGAGCGAAGAGAGCGAGAGAGAGCGAGAGAGAGCGAGAGAGAGCGAGGAGAGAGCGAGAGAGACGAGAGAGAGCGAGAGAGAGCGAGAGAGAGCGAGAGAGAGCGAGTAGAGCGAGAGAGAGCGAGAAGAGAGCGAGAGAGAGCGAGAGAGAGCGAGAGAGAGCGAGAGAGAGCGAGAGAGAGCGATGAGCGAGCGATAGAGCGAGAGAGCGAGAGAGAGCGAGGAGAGCGATAGAGCGAGAGAGCGAGAGAGCGAGAGAGCGAGAGAGCGAGAGAGGAGAGCGAGGAGAGCGAGAGAGCGAGAGAGCGAGAGAGCGAGAGAGCGAAGAGAGCGAAGAAGGAGCGAGAGAGCGGAGAGGAGAGAGCGAGAGAGCGAGAGAGCGAGAGAGCGAGAGAGCGAGAGAGCGAGAGAGCGAGAGATGAGAGAGCGAGAGAGCGGAGAGCGAGAGAGCGAGAGAGCGAGAGAGCGAGAGAGCGAGAGAGCGAGAGAGCGAGAGAGCGAGAGAGCGAGAGAGCGAGAGAGCGAGAGAGCGAGAGAGCGAGAGAGCGAGAGAGCGATGAGAAGAGCGAGAGAGCGAGAGAGCGAGAGAGCGAGAGAGCGAGAGAGCGAGAGAGCGATGAGAGCGAGAGAGGCGAGAGAGCGAGAGAGCGAGAGAGCGAGAGAGCGAGAGAGCGAGAGAGCGAGAGAGAGAGCGAGAGAGCGAGAGAGCGAGGAGAGGACGAAGAGCGAGAGAGCGAGAGAGCGAGGAGCCGAGAGAGCGAGAGAGCGAGAGAGCGAGGAGAGTCGAGAAGAGCGAGAGAGCGAAGAGAGCGAGGAGAGCAGAGAGAGCGAGAGAGCGAGAGAGCGAGAGAGCGAGAGAGCGATGAGAGCGAGAGAGCGAGAGAGCGAGAGAAGCGAGCGAGAGAGCGAGAAGAGCGAGAGAGCGAGAGAGCCGAGAGAGCGAGAGAGCGAGAGAGCGAGAGAGGCGATGAGAGCGAGAGAGCGAGAGAGCGAAGAGAGCGAGAGAGCGAGAGAGCGAGAGAGCGAGAGAGCGAGAGAGCGACGAGAGCGAGAGAGCGAGGAGAGCGAGAGAGGGGAGCGAGAGAGCGAGAGAGCGAGAGAGCGAGAGAGCGAGAGAGCGAGAGAGCAGGAGAGAGCGAGGAAGAGCGAGAGAGCGATGAGAGCGAGAGAGCGAAGAGAGCGAGAGAGGAGCGAGAGAAGCGAGAGAGCGAGAGAGCGAAGAGAGCGAGGCAGAGAGCGGGAGAGCGGGAGAGCGAGCAGAGAGCGAGAGAGCGAGAGAGCGAGAGAGCGAGAGAGCGAGAGAGCGAGAGAGCGAGAGAGCGAGAGAGCGAGGAGAGCGAGAGAGCGAGAGAGCGAAGAAGCGAGAGAGGAAGGGACAGAATCTGCCACCTCTAGGATTGTTCAATAACTAAAACAAAAACTATGGTAGATATCGACTGAAACTTTGAGTACTTATGCTGCATCAATTTGACGTCTTCTGACAAAATGTAAGTGCAATTTATGGCATACTTTGGAAGATGATGACGTAATAGTGACGTCATGTCATACCATTTTTCTTGGTGGAAAGACGAAAAATGTTAGAAAATTCGTAGATTTTTTAAGATTTTTTTCCTTATGTAAACTGACCCTTGCCTTGACCTGAACTTCACCCAAGGGCATTCAATGGGGTCAAGTTGTGAAAATGGTTACCACTTTCCGAATTATGCGTGTAAAATAACCCATACAAACATGTGTCGCATGACTTTCGTAGACCTCTTGCCAATAGTGACTTTTGTGACCTGACCTTGACCTTGAACTCTGCTTACAATGTCACTTCGCTGATGCGGGAGATGTATTGCACCGTCGGAGAGCACTTTGTGCGATAATGGTCGTAATCTATGACTTTTGAATGGCAAATTGGCCTATCAACTCAAATACCTCGATTTGACCTTTGCCTAACCGTGACCTCCCATATGACGTATTTGGAAATTGGAAATGACCTTATTTGGATTGCGGGATTCCCTCCCCACCCGCGCGGCATATGGCTATAGGCCGGACTACGGGGTGGGGCGGGACCCCCCCCCCCCAAAAAAAAAAAAAAAAAAAAAAACGGCACGGTGCCAGTAACATCGGTACAAACCGTCCGGCTCCGGGGAGGTCTGGGGGCTACGCCGCCCCGACCGGGGAGAGCTGTGGGGTACCTCCCCGGGCCCGGGCGCTCCAGACGGGCCGCAGCCCCCGCCCGCACTGCCTCGCGCTTGGTCCGCATGACATCGCGTGGCAGTGCCCCATCGCCGGCCGGGCGCGCCGCCCGTCAGCCCGTTAGACTGGCGTGGCGGGGCGCGGGTTAATAGATTCTCGGATCCGACGTGAAACTGACCTAACTACCGTCATGAGCGGGCGAATATAGCGGCAATATATGATATGAACTCGAATAACAATAACAACATACGAGGTTTTGCATAAACGGTGCCACACTAACATTGTTCACAACAATGCCAATGTAGGATACTCACGTCCTAGTTTTAGTTCCATCTTTAAAACGTTTTTTAAAGTCCAACAATCAGACAGCTCTACCATAAAGCATGTGGAAACTAGCAATTACCGTGCCGATATGTGAATATGATCCTGACGATGTACCGTAGAAATAATGAAAAATAAAATTCATAACCTTCATTCCCTTCATTTTCGGTCACATTTTATCTCGGATCTTAGCATCGCTCGCTGTTCAAAACATTGCTAATCACAAGCGATGTAAAACAAAAACATAATTTGTGTGCTGTGTGTGTGTGTGTGTGTGTGTGTGTGTGTGTGTGTGTGTGTGTGTGTGTGTGTGTGTGTGTGTGTGTGTGTATGTGTGTTGTGTGTGTGTGTGTGTGTGTGGTGAGTGTGTGTGTGTGTGTGTGTGTGTGTGTGTGTGTGTGTGGTGTGTTGTGTGTGTGTGTGTGTGTGTGTGTGTGTGTAGTGTGTGTGTGTTGTGTGTGTGTGTGTGTGCGTGTGTGCGTGTGTGCGTGCGTGCGTGCGTGCGTGCGTGCGTGCGTGCGTGCGTGCGTGCGTGCGTGCGTGCGTGCGTGCGGCGTGCGTGCGTGCGTGCGTGCGTGCGTGCGTGCGTGCGTGCGTGCGTGCGTGCGTGCGTGCGTGCGTGCGTGCGTGCGTGCGTGTCGCGTGCGTGCCGTGCGTGCGTGCGTGCGTGCGTGCGTGCGTGCGCGTGCGTGCGAGCGTGCGTGCGTGCGTGTTGCGCGCGCGCGCGCGCGCGCGCGCGCGCCGCGTGTGTGTGGTGTGTGTGTTGTGTGTGTATGTGTGTGTGTGTGTGTGTGTGTGTGTGTGTGTGTGGTGTCGGACCACCCCCGAGCAGCGCCCCTGTGTTGTGCAGAGAGTTATGAGTCGTTTCGGCTCCGGTCGTACCCGGTATGATTTGGCGTCGCTCCAAACACAACGGACACCCTGGGCCACCCTGGATCGAACCCCGGCCCCGGGCAGGGACCGGACGGCTGCAGAGTGGTAAGCCCCGGGCAGGACCGGACTGCCAAGTAGTAAGCCCCGGGCAGGACCGGACGGCCAGAGTGGTAAGCCCCGTGCAGGACCGCGACCGGCTGCCACGAGTGGTAAGCCCCGGCAGGACCGGACGGCCAGAGTGGTAAGCCCCGGCAGGACCGGACGGCCAGAGTGGTAAGCCCCTGGCAGGACCGGACGGCCAGAGTGGTAAGCCCCGGGCAGGACCGGACGGCTGCAGAGTGGTAAGCCCCGGCAGGACCGGACGGCCAGAGTAGTAAGCCCGGGCAGGACCGGACGGCCAGAGTGGTAAGCCCCGGGCAGAACCGGACCGGCCAGAGTGGTAAGCCCCGGGCAGGACCGGACGGCCAGAGTGGCAAGCCACCGGGCAGGACCGGACGGCCAGAGTGGTAAGCCCCGGGCGAGGACCGGATGGCCAGAGTGGTATGCCCCGGGCAGGACCGGACGGCCAGAGTGGTAAGCCCGGCACGAAAACATGGGCTGCGGCACCCGGAGACGCTGTCATAATGCCTAAGCCAAGAAACGAGCCGACTAAAAATCCACGCGCTTGACAAATTCACACAGACAGCTATAATAAAAAGCCTTCTAAATATCACAAATAAATTTTCTGTACCATAACAAAATCACTGGCCATTATTTATCACGACGACTTTTACAAAACATAAATCTTCGGTTGTCTATAGCCTGTGTTTTGACAAAGCCGGTTTCACGTTAGCGATAGGGACCCGGTGCGGTGTGACATGTTGACCCTGGCGAGGACCGGACGTGACAGCTTTGACAGCCCGGTGAGCCGGACCGCCACCCAGCCGGCTCCCGGCTCCCGGCTCCTGCAGAGCAGCGCCGGCCATGCATGACGGCGCGGGTACTTACAAACATGGCGTGAGCTGCAGAGAGGTGGGGGGGGGGGGGGGGGAGGGCTCGGCGGACATTTCACCTGAGCTGCCCGGAGTGCAGCACAATGGTCTGCGATATCCGCATCTGCATTGCTGCCCTGCAAAGTATAGGACTATCGCCGCATGGTTCAAAACTACTGTGGTCTTCTGGTCTACTGTGGGCCTACTGGTTCAAACTACTGTGGACTACTGGTTCAAACTACTGTGGTATACTGGTCTACTGTGGGCTACTGGTTCAAACTACTGTGGACTACTGTTCAAACTACTGTGCGATATACTGGTCTACTGTGGGCTACTGGTTCAAACTACTGTGGACTACTGTTCAAACTACTGTGGTCTACTGGTATACTGTGGGCTTCTGGTCAATGCCACAGCGATTGAAGCGACCATATCGAGCCATGATTAGTTGCAAGGTTAAACCGTCTGCAAAGCATCATGCTCGCCAAACAGCTTATGTTGCCTGTTGGTCTTCTTGGTCTGAAAAAAATGTTCTTATGATTTACAACGAGTTCATCCAGCCAGTATCCACGTTGACAAGAATGGTCAACTGAAAACAATGGCAGCTTCTTTTTCGTTGCTCATTTGCTCAAGCATATGAGCTAAAAATCATGTATTGATGGCACGTTATCTTGGTGTAGTTCCACAACACTAAAGTTGAGGGCTCACGTTTCATAGAGCAGCAGAAACAGGTCAGCATCACTTCTACTGACTCTTGTTCCACCGTGGTGTACGCATGCATACCACTGGCGGATCCAGTCGGCGTTAGTGGGGGGTGGACTTTTGTGGCAAAGAGGTACCCCCCCATTTTTCCCCCTCCGCCGGATTTGTTCCGGTCATACTATATGTTGTATTCGAGCTTAAGAAATTCACCTTTCAAATTCACACAAATTCAGGTTTTTTTTCAGTTTTGAGGTTCAAAAAACCCAAAGTTTTGGAAATCCGACGAGAGTCATTGTGAAGAACATGTAATTTTCTTTCTTTTGACTGTTTTTTTATTTGCAATTTGCTTCAAAACTCTATTTTCTACGATTCTTCAAACATTTAATGTTATTCCATAAAAATGGCATGACATGACGTCATTAAAACGTCATTATCTCCCACAATACTCATCAATCAATTTCCATTGAGAGTCGGTGAGAAGGCTTAGACTTGATGTCAGCATAAGGTACTGAAAGTTTCACGTTGATATCTATCATAGTTTTCAGTTTATTGAAGACAAATCCGGGAGGGGCAGATACTTCTGATAAGGTTTGAGCTAGAATGTACCTATCTCAGCTAGGTACGTACCTACCTATAGTTTGTTTTATTTTTATTGTACAATTGCCATTCAGTTGCTGGCACTAGGTCCAAAAAATCAATTTATTGACGCGTCAATTTGTCTTATGCAAAGTGGGCGGAGCTTGTCATAGGCACAGTATAACAAAAATTGACACAATTATTGACAACATTTCACTTAAACACCTAGTCCCCATGGAAAATGACCAGTCTCCAAAAATAATCACACCATCTGATGCCCCAACTGTTTTCTCCATCCACCTCGGTACCAACTCAAGCTGTTAACGTAAGTTTTTTTTTGGTTTGTTTCGGGAAAGATGGAGACACCGACAGGGGGTGGTAAAAGTGCTCTTGAGTGCCCCGACAAAATGACCCCATCACAGCTGGGGTTCATTTTTTTTACTTCACATGAATACCCTAATACCTGGCTGCCATGCTTACATCATCCTTATATTTTAACCAGCGCCGTGCCGGGGGGGGGGGGGGGTGGACACCCCCTCCGGATTTTCGCGAATAGCGGAAAACGGCGACGCGCAGCGCCGCCATTTTTGGCACAGCTGTTTGTGCATCGATTGTCCACATTATGTACCCAAAATCCTCGGTCATCTTAGGTCAGGGCACAGACCAGGTCACGTGACCCCACCTTACAAAGAAACTTGTGGTCGTACCAGTCACAGTTTTGGGATGATAGGTTTTACGCCTTACAGTAATTCGTAAGGTCACATATATCTACAATTATTTTGTCTTGGATTTGTAATATCAGCAACGTGGGGGGGGTGGGATAATTTCGTGACCTCCCCATTATAAGTCTAAGGAGAAATATTCAATGCTTCCTATTCTAAGGAGACGCCAAGATTGCAGTCTAATTCTTCTGGATCATGTTATTATAGGACATTGATGATCGACCTAGGTTGCCCCTTTTTGTTCTAGTGCCCCTACAGGGTCAGCTGAGGTTATCCGATGGTCACCACAGTTGTATGTCAATAACTCATCGACATAATGACGGATAGAGAAGTAAAATCGGACACCAATGTGTTATATTGTCACGGCACGTCTTCCCATATGCAAAATTACCTACTTGGGTCACCACGACTTGGACCTTGACCTGAGGTCACATTTTGTAAGTTGACACATAATATGAGTCGAAGCGTCTTGACGAGACAAGGCACGATGGCGTCAAAAATTACATTGTCGTTATTAATGTGAAAAGCCATTCGTGATAACTTTTTTTTAGATAGCCCTTTTTGGCATTTGATAAGCTCTGGAGCCTAAACTGTTCTCCTGAGCTCCTGTAAACTTTTGAACCTGAGCTCAAATTCGAGGACACTTTACAATTTAATTTTATGCAAGAGATTTCTATTGTTATTTTTCGTTTCTTCGTAGATTTTTCTTCTTGTAGATCCTGTGATATTGGTGGTCCCTTCTGGTTTCTGCTGTGCTGAAGTCTAAACTTGAAATCTTACCTTTGATGACTCTGGTGACGTCAATATTGACTTAAGGGAAAACAATATCTGAAATACCTTCGATATGTGTTATCGAGAGCTTTGAACGTTTTTTTCTGCGTCTTTCTAGCCCTTAGTTTTCGAGTTAGAGGGGGTCCGACAACAGTGAAATCCACTGTTCTGTGACAGTGGACCTCCATTAAAAATGCACTAGTACCCCGGCCCCGTGGAATCTACTGTCCGGATTTCCCGCGCTCGTAATGCCGGGGGGGGGGGGGGGGGCGTTTAGATGCCCCCCAAGTATTGGCGAGGATAGGCAAAACACGGCGGCACGCAGCGCCGCGTTTTTTGGCACAGCTGTCAAGCATCAATAGCCCACATATTGTAAATTCCCCCTTGTCCACGGTCATCTCAGGTCAGTGTCACCAGTGCAAGGTCACGTACCCCACCTCAAAAAAGTATGCGGTCGTACCACAGCCCACAGATTTTGGCCGATCGATTCTCGTACTTACAGGAGTTCATGATGGTAATTTTACCCTACAATTTGTTTATCTCGATTTTGGTATATCGGTGACCTAAGGTCGGGTCAATTCGTGACCTCCCTATTATAAAACAACGGAGAATATTCAAATGCTTCTTTTCTGAGGATACGCATGATATCAGCCAATTCCTTCTGGATCATGTTATATAGGCATTCCTGAAGAGCCATGTGCCTTTTTGTCAGTGACCCCACGTGTTGAATCTGTCGTTCGGATTTTTTTTTTTCTCTCCGTCGGATTTAAAAAAGTAATTGTTATTATTGGCAATCAAGAGCTGAAACGCATCTGCTAGATTTATAAAAACAAAGAGTAAATGAACATACATACTGACGTTGATGAATATTGATGATTAAGTGAATAATACACTTGAAGTGGTTTTGACGATCCAATATTTAAAGGACATGATCGTTATTCAATTTTTACAGGTATGACATAGTAATGATTTTTGCTGGCATCTTGACCCCCGAGTACTTCATGAGAAAGAGCATTTTGTCCCCGACTTATCCAAAAGGGGGAGACAGCACACTTTTACCACCCCTGGATTGAGACGCCATCACGTGTGTCAAATTACATCAAATATGTTTCTGTATTTTCTTAGGATAACCTTTTGAAATTTTCTAAGTTTACATTTTGTAAGTAATAAAACTAATTTTGCAATGTACTCACATGCAATTATTATGAAAGTATTTTTTTTATAAATAAATTATTCACCCATGCTGTTACTACAACAATATTTTGATGGTGATTATAATTTGAGTAAAAAAATTGATTCAGGTGAGACACCCACAGGGATAACAAATTGATGCATTTATAGTGCAATATTGCATCGATTTCCAATATAATTATTGAACATCTAGGGTGGCCTGAAACTGTATTGCCACAATGCACAATGACAGATTCATTTGCATTCGTCCCATCACTGTTATTCATGTGACGTTTGTAAGGTAATTGCCGTTGTAAATATGGTCATTTTCCCCATATGCCACTTATATTGGGCTGGATCAAAATATTGACGCGTACAAAAACATTATTATTCGGGGCCTATGTGCCATCAACTGCATGAGAGAGGGGACCTTCATAAGAATTACACGGAATTTTGTACACACCGCTGTCAGGTCCCGCCAAAAAGTGATTCTCCACAAAAAACGCGTCATTTTTGACAACCATTGCGCGAAATAGATTGGATTCCAAATTGTTACCATATGAAGTGTTCTTCCTACATGTAAAAGAAAACGTTTGTTGGTGCTCAGATTCCGACTGCAGTTGCTGGCCGCTATTTCTCGTCCAGTTGGTTTTTAAGCCCATATTTGATAGTAAGAGCCCGTGTTTCCAAATTGTCCAGTTTTACACTGTGGATAGCTGTATTTTTATTGCTGCAAAGTAAATTAACACAATACATTTTTAACTTTTTTTGTTGTGGGGGGGGGGGTGCAAAATACATGTATGGCCCCTTCCAGGCTGTTGGGGGTGGGGGCATAGCCTGGTTGCCCCCCTAGATCCGCCAGTGATGCATACCCATAATGCCCCAGCCCAGAGTAAGTCCTTTGCAGCAAGCTGCAAACATAAATGCATCGCCAAATAATTGTCTGGCAGCTGAGCACTTGTTCGATCTCCCCTGTCGGCAATGTAGTAACATCTGTACGCTCGGGCCATAGGGGTCCTGACTGACATCTCCATGCCCTGCTGCTGTGAGTTGCATGGGCTGATTAGATCAGCTATGCCAACCTCCCAGGCTCGAGGAGTTGACAGCGGGACTTCTCGGGTCATGCGTCAACTTCACTTCGCACATTTGATTGCTGCTCTGATAGGCTGCTGGGCTCTGGCCCAGATCTCACGAGCACGCTGAAAATGTCCTATAACTTTCTAATCAAAATGACCGTGCTCGCCGTCATTTTCTCCATTAGCGTCACAGTAAGTCACTGTCAGTTGCAGTCAGTCGTATTCAGTGACGGCAGTGCTTCGGTCCGCAGGCACGACACCGACGCAGAGCTCTGTGTGAATAAAGAGAACATAGTTTACGGTGAATCGTGGCCCTTGCATGGGACTGAGCTGAATAAGCCGGTACTTCTGTGGATGTGTTGAGCTGGACTCCCGGTCAGTCCAGTCCTACCGCTGATTTGTATGAGCCTGGTCGTTTATCTGGCTAATACAACGGTGGATCGTGTAAAACCACACCAACATTACGATATTCCGACGGCTCAACACGCGCACGATGCGGACGGGGGTCCGCGTCAACTTAAACAAGCGACGGGGGCGAGGATACCTAATTGATTTCGAAAATTTATCTTTTCGAGCAGATTTCGAAAACTCCGCAAGCAGCGACAATCGGAAACTGCGTTGATTGCTTGTGACAAGGCTCTATTGAAAGTTTTGTCTTCTTCAATTTATTCTTAGTTCAATGTAAGTCACCTAGAGGTCATCCAAGGTCAAATTTTGGTCATATGTATATGAGGAGTGACCCTTTTTTAAAAAGCCGGCATTTTAAGATCAGACATTTCCGGGGATATGCATCAATTTTATCCCATTTACTTATTAATGGAGAGCAGTAATGAAATCAACCTGACTAGGTCGCCGATATTAAAATCCGAACTAGCGGAATTGCAAGTACTTATATTCACCTGACAATTAGTGTGAGGTTGAAACCGCTCGCGCAAGCACTGTGGCTGGGCACACCTTTAACATTTTTAGTTGGGATCACTTGGCGTGACCTAGTTCATATAATACGTAACGCTTGAGGGGAGTGGGGGGGGGGGGCGTGAGGATTGGCAACAGCGTTGCGAAGCGTTAGAAGCGTTACGTAGAGGGGGAGGGGAGTTTCGCACAGGCGTTACGTAACGCTGGAAAGTTAAAATTAAGCTTAGACGACGACACACAAAACGGACTCATACAAGCATATACGGGTCGCTAGGCAGCCATTCTAAGGTCCGGCATTTAATGACACTAGAGATGACCCTGAGATAACAAATGTGGGCATTTGTGTGGATGACGGCAATGCATGGGTAAAGAGCTGTGCTCATCGCTATTCGCTCACTATTGGCAAGCGCGACAAACCTGGCGCTCTGTTTCAATCCGTTCAACGTTGAATAACTCTCTTTGATATTACCTCTCAACCAAAAATCGCCCATACACTAAAACACGTCGTCGATGGGGGCCAAGTTAACCCACTATTGGCTTGGCTGGGGGGGGGGCGTCCCCCCCCCCCGACGAACTCTCGCAATAGCTCAATAAAATACGAATAGCGCTAACGACGTGAAAACTTCGGACACCTATCCTACATCATGTACGTATTCTCTGTGCGGAACATAAAGCAATTTCGTCGAAACAAATTTGAAATATAGCGAATTTAGGTGAGCTCACTACACACGAGTTTTTTTATAATAAATTTAGTCCGAATGTTTTTGAATGGATGGATTTCCGAGGCAGGCCCCGCGCTAAGCATTCGCTTGTGGCGCAGGCCCTGACCCCTACCACCCGATCAAGCAATTCATCAATTAAAAAAAATTGCCTTATGTGACCTGACCTTGACTTGAGCTTGACACTAACTTCGCTTAAAACGAGGTCAGATGGAAAAAGACTATCACTATCGATTGTACGTGTAAAATAACCACATGAAACATATGTTAGCATAACATTTCGTAGAAATTTTGTGTGCATAGAGACCTCTTATTGACCTGACCTTGACTCTTGAACTTGACAGAAATCTTCCTTTAGCTCAAGCAGTATGTGTCTTATACCTTTGAGAGCACTTTGGGTGATCATGGTCGCAAATGAAGTTTTAGGATGAAAGTATGGTCCATACACTCAAATACCTCGATTTGATCATTGTTTCGGAATATAACCAGGGGGACGCCCCCCCCCCCCCGCCCCAGCCAATGGAAGGTGACGGAGACCCCAGCAATGTCGGGTTAATACGCCGAATGCATCACTGGGTTTTTCATGTTGTTTTTTTTGTTATTGATTGGGTGAAAACGGTTCAGATAAATATTTCATGTGTGCATTTGTAATGTATTGAATATCTCGTAGTTGAAAATTCATGGGGGAAAACATAAGTTTTTAATGAGCGAGAATACCTAAATAGGTCGCAGTCAGCGAGCTAAACTAAATTGCCGATTTCAATGCACTTTTTTCAAATGCCTGTTGATTTGTTCATAAAAGTTTGGTGCATATTCGCAAAAAAGATAGAGAGTGCATGAAAACATATTGCATTCCTTCATGATAAATAACATGCGTAGGCAGGCTTAATTTTAGGCTCGGACAGTGATTCGTTACCGAGTATTTTCTGAGTACCCGGACCGTTATCAAGCGTGGAACGCTTATCAACTTTTACATGAAATATCTTTCGGTAGGAATGTTTATATGGCAAAATGTTGATCGATTTACAATATATTTTGGTATCAGGCTGCGATTGGAAAGCTTTAATAACTCCATTTTTGTATGGAAAAGTGGATATTTCACTTAAAAACTTATGGGGGCGTGTACACTAAACTTAGGGGCGTTTACCCTAACTTAGGGGCGTGGGCGTGTCAAGTGCGCGTAGCTAATTATTTTCAGCTTGTAACTGATAATTCGGCGGCGACACGGTGTATCTCTGTGTTTGAGAACTTGCGCGCTGTCACGACCCATGTCCTATGCAGTAGCGTATTCGGTTACCCAGGATTCACTCCAGGGGGGGGGGGGGGCAACTTTTGATCATGGGGGGGGGGGGGGGGGGGGGGGGGGGGGGGGCATAAGGTACCCCCCCCCAACAACAACAAAAAATCCAAGATTTGTCCCACTATATTGTTAAGAGGGGCAAATTTTTCAACATTTTTATCTCCGAAAATAATAAAAATCAATCATTTTTTCGGACCAAAGGGGGCACGTACGGACCTTCAGGGAGGGGGAAATTGCTCCTTTTGCCCACCCCCCTCCTCTTGGGTACGCCTATGGTCCTGTGCAGAGACCTGCTGGGGATCCTGCAACGCCAGCCCTGTGTCGGAGCACGATAACACGTAGTCTGTGTCAACATCGGGCTGACGTGGCCGTACGCGACAAACTGCGTCTCCCGGCGGCTGCACCTGCTGATTCTGTATCTGAATATCGTACTGCTGAAGCCGCGCACATTGAGCGTTTAAATACTAGTAAAAGTCAGCAGAATTTATTTATGCCCATGGGGTAACCTCGCATAATGATTATTTACGGAGCTGTCCCTATTTTAGTATGTCAACGCCTATTTTGCATCATGCATATCTAAATCCCACCAGAGCGGATTCTGGGGAAGTTTGTATTGTGCCAAGGACTGTCCATTTGTCGCCTGTTTTGACGCGGTGGTGACGATGTGTGGAAAGATGACAGCCGGGATGCTCGGCTGTCCGTCTCGCCCACATCATCCCCCGCGCCTGCTCCAGGACATGACGCAGACTCACTATGCCTCCAGAAAAAAGGTCTTCAGAACTATTGCGGCAGCATTTGCGTCCAATATATTTTTTATTGCTAGGACAAGTCATTTGTTGCCCTGTGTGTAATTCCATCTTAATATTTTATTAATTGCCATCGCCGAACTTTGCCAGCATCGTATCATTGCAATTTAAACTAGTTATAATTTATATAGTATTCACGTTCCAGTATGTCAATCCATAGGGAAGTAATGCCATCCCTACTGGTGTCGTTTGTGCATTGGACAATTTGATTTTTCATTAACCATAACTTAACAGCATACTTTTCACGCGCAAGGCCGGGGTTCGCGCCTAACACGAGACGGCCGGGGGGGGGGGGGTGATTTACCCTCCCCCCCCACCATAAGATCTCGAAACCACGCAACGTAGCGACAAGTGAAAACGGTGTGAATACGGAAATATGTGACAACTAGACAAGCACTATCGAAATTATTTCCTTTTTTAGTCAGGTCAATATTGAGGTCACCAGATGGTCACCAAGGTCAAATTTTCGACTATATGTGTTGTAGTCCTTGATAAAAACCGTCTATATCTCAATAACTATAAGAGAACGCGCGGAAAAAGCGATCGAACGATAATTGAATTTCCTATGTCACTATAATTCCATCAGACTTAGACATAAGATGAATAGTTAGGCAGCAGAAGCCAATGAATCTGAAAATTAGATAAATAATCGCTGATACTTTTTAAAGAAAAAACTTTTCACGAGCAATATAGAGCAAAACAAATATCACTATTGTGTTTGTCTCGTCGAGACGCATTTAATTATATTTTGGGTGACCTAAGTTAGGTCATACCCAAAATTACCTGCCCTGAGGTCCAGTCAAGGTCAGATCAAGGTCAACTCTTACATCAATTTATTTGACTCTGACAATGCTAAATACAATGGTGAAACCCCCATTGCTCTACCTTGATTTGGTAAAGAGTTTAGAAGAAAAACCATACGGGACATTTCCAGGACAGATCGACAAGGGGTATATTATCATATATCTCCTCAATACCCTATATCTCTGATTTCGATGAAAGTTCCGTTATATGGATTATCTCGGGCGCCAAATGGCGCTGTGCAAGTTTCAGCTCGATTGGGTCAAGTTACGGTGCGCCGATTTATCTCATCCAGCATTTCGTGAGGCCACCTTGCATGACTTAGCCGATCAGCCAATAACTCCACAACAAATTATACTCATTCCGAGAAACCCATACATTTTCTGAAGGGCGATGAAGTGAGGTATCTGATTTCTGACGAATTGTGGTGACGAAATTGATTGTGACGAATTTGTTTTGTGTCTGACGAATTTGTTTGTGTGTGGATTCTGACAAAATGACCCCGAGACCTATGAGTGACCTGACCTGACCTTGACACGAAGCGCAGTGAAAATAATTGTGTTTATATTTTTAACATATACTTGGTAGTTGTCTTTGCACAGGGTAAAAAATTAGATATAGGTAAATAGGTATTTTCTATAAATGTACTTTTAATTGCTCAAAATAACACGTTTCTCTCTTTAACCCCCCCCCCAAAAAAAAAGAGAAAAATTGTACCATGATGGAAGTTAATTACGTTTTTTTGTTGTGTCTACACGAAGGTTTCGGTTGCAATATATGCAACTTGAAGGTTAAGTTTGGTGTGAATTTCTTGATGACCAGGTGCAAATTGTTGCTCAGTGACCTCTGGCAAGGTCAGCATGGGTGAAGGTCATTTGAGGTCAACAGCACTTTTTGCCAATAACTATTGATATAATACAGATAGAGTCTGATAATTACACACTGTGTTTGTCTCGTCGAGTCACGTCGCCCCATATGTAACATGACCTACCTGGGTCACCCATGCCTAGACTTGAGATCAAATTTTTTGAAGTTGATCT